>JASANE010006976.1:0-15392 GCA_030248225.1 Trileptium ribeirensis
TGGTTGAGAAGCCACCCAAAATTAGGTTTTTTTCTCTTTTTAATATACAATGTCTTCACTAAAGATCCCAAAAATTTATCTCAGAAGTGTTGTGTCACGTGATGCGAAAATAATGCAAATTTATAGAAAATTAATTCTTTACAAAAGCTTCGGGGAGGCGGCGGCTTCTCCATCGCTACTGGGACCGCTCCTGTATATGTCCACTATTTTCACTCTTGTGTCCTCTTTTTTATTTCATACTCAGTCCATACAATATATAAGCATTGTCTAGTTTATAACAAACATAAGTATCCAACAAGGTTGCAGTAACTCAGTGGTTCGTCCTTCTTCTAGTTTCGGTTTAGGGAATTTTGTCTATCTTGTACGAGTAAGTAGCAATTAAGTTAGAAGATTTTCGCGATTTCTGTCTGGCACTGTGTAATCTAGGTTTTTTGGGTCCACAGGTGGGTCTGAACCCAAATATTTTTACGTGGACCCAAAAAATTTTGCTGGACCCAGGGCAGTTTCAGCTTCGGAGACAAATATATTCTGTTACAAATTGCAGGCTTTTAACCGTTCGTGCTTATTTGTGTACATAGTTGCTTACTGCTGGTTTCATGGATGGCCCTCGTCCTTTATCCTGGCTTGGGACAGGCAGAGAATAATTTATGTATTTGTAAAATTGCGTTTCGTAATTTCGTTTCCTTATTGTGTAAAAATTCGTGAAATTCTCGAGCAAAAAATTGCAAATCTGGATCCATAGTTTAAGGTCTGGAACAAAAAAATTGCTGCACCCACGGTTCGTTTTGAAAAAACTCTGTGTGTAATCGTATCTAATATTGGTAGTATTCAAATTTTCAATTATTGTGCTTTTTGCCTTTCAGGACGAGCATTCGCCACAGGTTCTTCGCGACAGCATTAGCCGGCGATCTTTGTTCTATCTTACGTCCACGTTAAACGCGTGCTTTCCAGACTACGATTTCAGCGATGCTCGAGGCGAACATTTCAGTCGCGTGCCGAGTATTGAAGTTGGTTTGAATATTTGCTAAAATTTACCGTATACCGCCGATGTTTGGTTCATAAAATAATGTACACTTTATTTAGCATACGTGTCACATTTTATCATTATAAACACAAAACTTCTGAGCGAAGTCATGCTTAACTCTATGTGGGTTTTTGCGAGTGTAACTGTTACAACATAAAGCACAAACATTACACAATGAATTAATCGCATGTGTTTACAAATATTGCTAATTTCTTCTGTGGAAGTTTCTGTCGAGTATACTAGGTGTGCCTAATACCTATGGAAATAAATATTTTGCGACTCCATATATATTTTGGAATGTCAATAACGAGTTTGTTGGAACGAACGCAAGAAATTCCATGTCATGACATGTTGTGGTTATATTGATATTTCACAGAAAACCGCAGCCGCAAATTATCACAACCATTTCTAGAGAATGGACAACGTTTTGTATTAGAAAGAATGTACAAAATAGGGAAATATAATTTTTGAAGCTGATTGATGTCTATGTTTAGGTAATATTATTAAACGAATAGAGTATAAATTATAGTATTTGTGAAAATTTACTTATATAAGGCTTGGACATAAATGTTAAAATTTATCGTGTTTGTAAGGACAACGTCACCAAGAACCGGCTTTATGCTACTGCATAAGCTAAATATTGCGTAGCTCTACCGCCGTGTCTGACTGAGTGTTTAAGTTGAGTTATATGAATTGACAATGCTGCCCTATGGCGATGAATTATTGAATCTGGAATGGATTTATGTAATGTTAGTTGTCATAATCGGAGGATTAGTTAATTTATTTGAAGCCATACCTGCTTCTGTTTCCATTTCTGTTGTTGAAATGACTAAGACGTCTTGCATATCGGCGATAGTTCTACTAACCCGTAAGCTGATTTGATTTGTTAATATACTGCGTTCTTTCTCTAATATGCGTGGAATAAATTATTCTGGATTTAGGATTTGTTATATTGCTAAATGTGACTGCTTAGTAATTATTCTATTACTCATTTGCTCTAAGTGATTTGCCACGTTTTGATAGCTGGGGCCGTAATGTGTCTCGGCAGATGTTGTGAACTTTATTTACATTTGTTCTGCACAATGAAAATGATGGAAATTTACTCGACACTATTTATTAGTCTGTCGTTTCGAAATCTTGAATGTTTTGAAGTACAGCAACTTTATAGAAAACTGGTCTCCTGTTGGGTGCTTTAATTTGTTTGATTTGTATTGTCTATTACTGGCGCCTCTTTGTGTGATTGATCATGGCTTCCACATCCTCTTAAAGCTATTATATCCAAATAACGTCGGCGACTTGCGGTTCGCTTTTCGTTATTTTCCACGTTACTATGGCTGTGTAAGTATTGATTTGGGACATCGGACGATTGTTAGTACTGCAGCCGCTGGAACACATATCCGCTACATCGTTGGTGACATTAGAGTTTGAAATAATAATGCTTACGACATCACTGAGTCGGGATGTGGTTAGTACTTTGCAGAACAATTTTCATTGGTAAAAATAAAACAGCAGCTCCATCTCAGCAATAATATTAGTATTTCAAAGAAAATATTGATATGAAGATCGGTAACTATGATACTGTGTCGTTTGTAAAGGCTGACAGTTTGCATAGTATGGAAGCATTATATATTAGCAATGTCCATACCACAGTCCGATTGAAGATCTACACTCTAACGACTTACTTCGTGGTGTATCAGGTCTGTGAAACGTTAGCAAACAACATCGGAAATCACATCGCTTTTTCCGTGAACATCGTTGTTTTTCAAGTTGCGAAGCGATACCAGGTGTTTGGACCACCAGGAAAAAAAAAAACAATAACCTCTCGCAAAAAAAAACACACACAACAAACAAAACACAAAAAAAAAAAAACAACAAAAAAAAAACCAAAAAAAAAAAAAAAAAAAATAAAAAAAAAAAACCTATATGTTATTTGTATTGCGTGCTTCAGCCGCTTTAGTCAAACAACACAAACACCTCCAAAACCACAACCACCACCCAAACCCACTACTCCGACTAAAACCCCCACAACACTACAGCGCCCCCCACAAATAAAATAACCACAATAAACACCCAACCATACCCACTTCACAACCAAAACACATTAACATCTATCTACAAACTACAAACCCACCCCCCCCAACAATACACAACCATACACCAGAACACAAAACAACACACCAAAATATATATACACAAAAACATCTAGCACACACATAAAAACACACAACAACCACCAAAATACAAACAACAAAATCAATAACACACCCACAATTCCAAAACAACAACAAACCCATCCCAAACACCCCCAACAACAAATTAACATAAAACAACAAACAAACACAATAACAACCACACAAATACACAACAAAACACACAACACACACACAAAAAACCACCCAAAAAACAAAAACACACACCCCCCACAACCCCAAACAACACAAAACACCAACACAACAAACCACAACCGCAAGTCTGTTATGTTTTAAGCGATGTTGGAGTATAAGTTCTAGCAGACCAGCACTGCTCATTCGAGGTATGATCTTATTTGTGCACAAAAATCGTTTAAACATTTCAAATTTTAGCTAAATTGATACGCTTAGCCACTATTCCATGTTTATCGTTGTATTTAGAATACGAGAAATGTGTGTTTTCGTATACATACCATCGTGTCGAATTAGTTTGTGAAATGGTTTTCAAGTAAAAATATTTATTACTTATCTAGAGTGAAAACGAATTGGAAAATATTGAGGAAAAGCTTTCATTTCAATTTAGTTTACTGTGTCATTGATAATTTTTTCGAAAAATCTCTTATTTTTGATATCTTTAAGTATAGTAGCATATTTTGAAAAGTCAATTTTCAAAAATAATTTCTGTTTGTTAGAAATTACAACCAATTACGGAATTTCGCATTGTGCATCTTATCATGATGAATCAAACCTGTAGCATATAAAATACGTGTTTGTGCGTATGTCTATACCTACACAGGCACATCGGTACTAATGCGGCATTAAAATAATTTTACGTATGGTTTTAACTTTAGATACAGTTTTAAATATTTTAGGCCCTAATGGTTATTGTGGACAGCAAGCTAAGCCCCATTCTGGACGGATACGGGTCACAACTTCGTAATACGCTTTGGTCTTCAATCGACAAAGAGATCTGCCTCAGGGATTGTTGGTAAGCACTTACATCTCAAGGGATATTTCAAAGAATTTGCAAAATTTACTGTTATCACTATTCGCAGTTTTGACGCTATGTTTGTGCTGTTTTCTATCGCTGACATGACATTGTGATATCGTCTTTCACTTTTGTCGGACATCGATATATACTTTATGCGGGATTTGTGATTTGTTAATTTTTACGACTTGCTTGCTAAGGGTGGTATCGAGGTAACGTCCTCGAACCTATTTACAGTTCATGGCAAGGGAGTCGAGGCGAGTGGGTTTATGTAGCTCCTTAATAGCCTAATATTTAGACATGTCACTAAACATGTTGTTTCTGCAGCTTCGACTACCGAAAGGCATAGGAGTCGATGGCTTTGGGTGTTACTCCATAATGGTCGGACCCCACCAAACCATTATTTACTATTTATCACCCGTCCGCCGCGCCCACAAGGCGCGCTGAATAAAATCGTCAAAATGTTGGAAGGAGTTTCTACTCACCATGAAGACCTCCACCCGCCGATATTATACCCCACCAAAGCCGAAGGAAAATCCACAACTATGCCTTAATGGTACACCTGGTCAGCTGACTGAACCTTTCTCATTTCATGGAGGTCAGAATCTATCTATTATCCCGATTACGGGTTATTTTAAAAATTCAAGGCATCCCGATACAATTATGTATTAATCTGCATTTCTCCTGGTATTAAATTTTTTTCTACGGAAATCAGCAGCAGAATTCCTGCAATTTCACACCATACGTCGATCACGGGCAATGGTTATGATGGTTCGTTTCATTTTGTTGGTACATTGCGTTGGATATTTGCATACCATATCGCACTCAGTAGATCGCCCTTACATCAAGAACATTACATTTAAGGTTTAGTCCGAACAAATTATTACATCAGAAATGAATTAAATATTGTGTTTTGATTTGGACAATAGTAAGCGTCAGGAGCGTGCAAACCCATGGTGGAATATACAGTTACTGCGCTTGCACTGCACTATGAAAGGCGTGCATTTAAATAGGTATTCTTTGTTTGTTTGGAAACCCGGCAAATATCAAAAAGTTTGACTAGTTTATTGTAAAGTGTGTTGTCTACACGTATACAAAATACGTTCCGATTTTAGCTATAAAATTTACCATTTATTTTGTCTTACAGAACTTGAAAAATTTCGCTCTATTTCGTTCTTTTTCATGATTCGTCCTTCCCATTTTTCGACCAATTATTCCTCTTTTGCCCAAGAAAAACGGCACGGAATCTATATTTTATTGTTCGTTCGTGGCATTTTGCACAATGCATGTATCTTGTTATCCCGTGTTCACCTAAAACTTTGTTAAAAAGTATAACGGCTTCTCCAAGGTGGATGGGCACTGAGAGTTTTCTTTGCCCTCTGTCAAAAAACGTGTGCAGCGTGGTTGGAGTCTTGGCATTATTTTCAGCGAATGGAGAAGCCAGTAATATTCGGTTATTATGTTTGCGCACTGCGGTGCACGATGACCGATAATGTTGGTCGTCAAAAAAGGTGTGGTATCGGGGTTTAGCGGAGTGATTTATTTGCATACATTTTTTGGCTTTGGCTCGTGAGATTTAGTGGACCTCCAGCGTCTTGGGCCGCCCTGACAAATTATTATGGCGTTGTGTGCTTTTACTATGTTCCATTATGTCATTTTGATGTTTAGTCTTTCCACAGTTATGATGCCAATATTCAGTGTTATAAATTAAAAAGTGGAATATAAAAATGAAGAAGCAGAATATCTGGTTTACAGGCTAAATAGTAATACAATTTTTGCTATCAGGTCTGACTGAATTTTCCAGCTCCACGCGGTCCAAATCCCTGTATGATATTGTTATTTTATGTTGATTATGGCCACAATTTCGTAAAATAGTGATGCGGACACAGAAGATCTGCACTTGTAACTATATTACGCTTGGCGGACGTTCTCGGAGTAATCCTCAACAGTATGTTTCACCGCCGCACATTCCCGCGCCGCATTACGATGAGGAAGCTTTTGTCAGCTCGCAAGTCAGAGCAGAACAGACCGAAGCTAAACAAGACACGCCAATATAATTATAGTAAATGTTTGTGATAACATATCCCAATCCATTAATGTTAAATTCATGTATTACTAATAGCTTAACGCCTCTATATTGATGTAATGTAATCATTTTTAGCATCTACATCTACACCCAAGATCAGACATCTGATCCGTTCTCATCCGATGGTGCGATATGGTCGTTTAATTATTTTTTCTACAACAAGAAAATGAAGCGCATTGTATTTTTCTCATGTCGAGCATTAAGGCAAGTTTATTTATGAATGTTATTACAACTATTTGGTTTTTCGTCTTGGCCTTACAAAATATTTCTAGTAAATTCGGTATGTTCAGATGGTTTTGTATTTTCTTTATGACTATGATTAGGCTATACCTTCTGGGAGTCTTGTAGGCTAAACCTTGTATTATCGAGACACTTAGCGTAACGCGAAAAGCAGACATATGGATTATTCCGAACTACCGTATGCAGTAGAGCCTTGTGTCATTTAACTAAGGTCACATGGCTACAGAAAGTACTTCATGATTTAGGATTTTCTCGGCATAACTTTTCAACGGATGGTCGGATCAGCGTCGGCGATGGCTCAATATGTTAGCGATTTGGACGTAGATACGATTTATAAATTATTTCTACTGTTAAATCATCTTTTTTGATCATTTTACGTTATGAAACATTTATGTTATTTGCAACAAGAGTATGCGTGGAATGGATGAACCAATTTTACTGACGTGGCGTTTAGTACAATGCAACTTAGGTTTTTCGTGTACATGAATATTCATTTGGCTGCATGAGCTTCCATTCGTGATGGAGAACTGTTTAATCATTAAAACTTAAAGGCTGTTAACAGTTCGATTCAGGATTTTCAGTATCACTTGTACGAAATTGCTGGTAAGGTGAACTCTTTAATTTGTGATATCATGAGATACTTTGTCTATTGTCATTTTTTATGTTTTTCTTACAGTGAACCTGTTATTCCAGTTTTAATTGCTATTCAGCGAATTTCAACTCTTTTCCGATGACACGCTTATTCCTTACCCCAGAGTCGATATTAAATTTATGCTCATGTTGTGTTAAAGTTATATGATTCTTCCAATATATACCTTTTATCATCAATAAATTAATATGCATCGGTAAAACCAGTGCGTCAAAATGTTATGATTGTAGTGCATAATACAGCTTAAATCTAGTGTTCTTTGGTTAAAGAGTCGAAATGTAGGCTTTTCAAATTTTTTGACATACTGAACTGTCTCAAGGTTGTAAGAAGTGGATAAACTCGTGGATTAAAAGTAACCAGAATGAAAATGACCATATCAGTCAAAATCTCAAAAAGATTTACACTTAAGCATTTTTATAAAAAATATATTCTTAAACAAATTCAGCGATCTTAGTTTAAGCCTTTGAACCAGGAACATTGTTATAAATATATTCATTTGTGTTTTTGGGAATTCAGGAATATTTCATGGTGTTAGCCATAGAATTTCGTGATTAATTACGCATTGTACGATACGTTTTGCTCATGCGACGGTAGTTGACATTTCGTCACTTGCTGACGCTTTATATATTTATGGATGCAGAGAGCGAAGCGAAGAATTATTACTAGTCGTGACAATGGTTAAATTTGACAATGTTCTTTATTGAGTTTTTAGTGACACACATAACCCAACTTTGGATGGACAGATTGATTGATTCGATAGCTCATTTGAAAACTTTCTTTATGCCCTTTAGTAAAGCGCGAAGCCCGATCCCCACATCTTCCCCCGGGCAATCTGGTCAAGAGGATTCGGGTCGGGGCCCGATGAAGCCAACAAATCTTGCTATTTATTGTAACTCGAAAAACGCCATAGATATCTGACTCAAACTGAGCTCATTTTGTTGAAAAAATTAGCCTTTTAAGATTGTAAATAACAGTTTGCTGGGATGTAGGATGTGTTCTCCTATAGTGTAGGGTTTAGGTCAAAACGGCTTCTCAAATTTGCCCACGAGACTCCAAATATGTCAAAATGGTTATATCTCCGCAGCCAATCGAGTTATACGGGTGTTTTGGTCTCATATTGTAGAGCAATTCATTCTCTCTGAACTTGCAAATGATATGCTGTTATTATTTGGGTCAAAAAGGTTTTTCAGTGGGCCCGTGAGGCCCAAAATACACGGAAACGGTAGTATCTCAGCAACTGATAGACCTATATAGGTGGTTTTTATCTCATTTTCTAGAGAATTTCATCCTGTATGTACTGTGACATATCGAGCACAATAATCGAATATATATTCTCAATTATCCAAGCAACATAGATGATATTCGGTGGCTTATAGCTGTGTACATCTTTCTAAATTACGTATTCAACACTAAAAATTCGTCATCTCGTACCAGTAACTCGCACGCGAGGGTGAAACGGAGCGAGCGAAGTTGTTTTGTTTTATCACCTGTAACAGGCTGTGTTTGGTGAATGTACCACCCTAAAACCTCTTAAACCCTGAACCCAACCTCGCGGACCCGAAACCCATCGAAAATAACTTACAATCTGTGATCTGAAAGCCATCGAAAAGGCTTCAAATATGCAGGCTGGACTCTAGATAAGCAAATCATTGTTCTCAGCATACCGAAAAACCTCTATATAGACTATTTTTGATGTCACGCACCAAACTACTGAAGACCGACTATTTTCTGGAAATCTGGTTCATTTAGTGTAAGCCCAATGAAAACGTCTGAAACGACAAGATACTCGTGCTGGACTATGGATTAGCAAACCATCGTATTCAGCCTAGCCGAAAACCTATATAGACAATTCTTGGTGACCTGTACACAATACGTAACCAAATAACTGAAAACATATTATATTCTAGAAATCGAATTCATTGTTCCTAAACCCATTGAAAAGTCGTGAGATTGCGCTGTGGACACTAGATAACCAAATCATTGCATTCAGCGTACCGGAACACCCTCTATATAGACTATCTTTGAAGCCATGTGCCAAACTACTGAAGGCCGACTACTTTTAAGGAAATCGGGTTCATTGGCTTTAAACCCAATGAAATGGTTGGAAAAGACATAAGATAATCGTGTTGGACTATAGATAGCCAAACCATCATACTCAGCCTACCGGAAAACTTTTATTGACAATTCTAATTGACCTCTATACATATGTAACCAAACAAATGAAAACAGACTATATTACGAAAATCTTTGTCAACCGTAAAACCCTCGAAACCCCATGAAAAGGTAATATAGACAAGTTAGACTTTAGATAGCAAAACCATCGTATCCAGTGTGATCGATAGCCTAATGAACGCTCATTATAAGGTAAAACACGCAAGCACTCATAGTAAGGCAAAACACGCAATAACATGTTGAAAACTGGAAAATAGCTATTTTGTCAGAGTCATCGGACCATATTCAGGCCCACAGCGGCCAAGGGAGTGGTCCTACAAAACGTCGTGGTGAACGAAGTTGTAGATCTTTATCTGCGGAGTCTCCATCTTTTGATGCAAAGCCTGTGAAGCCAGATATGGGCTGCGAAGCACTCATATTCGTACGGCCAGATTTAGCAGAGTCCTTAAAAACCTATTTTTGCCGGTCGGAGCTATTCGCGTTCAATTAAGGGGCACATCATCGTCACTTTTTCTATGGAACAAAGAATTTGTCGAAAACCGTCCATCCGAAAATGAGTTATGAATGACAGAAACAGGCAAAAAGAAATTTTCACGATTTTCCTCTTAGCGTCTTCAGTGGAAACTCTGGTCGCTACGCTCGGTTCGTTGCAGTTACTTATCGTTATATTGCGTACTTTTATATTTATTTTATTTATTCACTATGTACTTTATTAGTAGATATTTTATTTAGTATTAGATGAAAACTCAAAAAGTATTATACTTTCAAACCATTTTGTTATTTGTGTTGATAAAATTTCAATGTCGAGTTTTGTTTTGGAAAATTAGTTAGGCTCGTGCATAGGTTGTGGATATAGTAAGCACCTGTAAAACATAATTCTTACATATTTTAGCTGTGGCCGATACATTTAATAGCTTTGCAAATATTACTCACAGTACCGCCCAGAAGTTATCGCTGCTCAAAATATAAGCATTGCTTCGCTCGCTCGAACGTCTACATTCATTTCAGGCGCGTGCTATACATATCTAGAGTGTAGCAGAACACTGGAATTATTTTCAGCAAGCAAGTTGCAGTTGCACCTGAAGAATATCAAACGCAATGGAGCATGGAAGAAGCCTAGATCTGCGCCGTACTAACGTTCTTCAAATTCTTTGTGGAGCGTTTCAAGGTAATATTCTTTAGTTCTTATCAATTTTTAAATATTGTATTTTCCAACCAAAGCTCAGAATACGAGCAACGCATGTTCTCGATTGTTTTTCTTTATGTTATGATCGAAATATGAATCTGAAATATTGTCAAAATGTTCAGATATAAAAAAATTATCTTTATAAATGGCTATTTAGCGACATTGCACTCAAACTACTCTAATCCTTGTATTGTTGCAAAAACCAGTAATCATACGTCATTAAATATATTACATTGCTTCTGTGAATATTACAAATTATGCTGAAACAGCAAAATAATCAGTATATATCAGTAATTTAGGGTAAGTAGTTTAATCGCAATCTCTTTGTCCAGCGACTTAATTGCTACAAAGCTGGTGTTTGTGTCCTTGAAATGGCTGCCGCGATAGCCTAATTACTTATTATTGTTGCTTCCTACCCCTTACGAAATCAAAACCATGACCAACTAACCTCGATTGCACCATGGAACTATAGAGCATGATTGTTGACGGATACGTGATTTAGATTGTTGTTTTGTCAAATACATAAAATGAAATATCACCGCTAGGTATACCCAGCAGCAGAACCATTAATCATTTGTTCGGTGTCTTCGGGAGTATGCAATTTTTTACACATTTTGCTCTGTGGACCTACATGTTTTTGTATATACACGGGGTTTATAATTTCTATTAAATGAGACCAAAAAGTTTTTTAGAAAATTCTATACCATGAAAAAATATTTTTATTACTAAATAAAACTGTTTTGCCATAAGATAGATTATGCTATTTCATGGTTACTGCACGAACGCAAAGATTTATAACGTCAGCAACTATTGCTCAGGAACGTATGCGTGGATACCCGCTATTTTTACCACCGATTGTGTTCGGCACCGGCACATATACTGACCTTCCGCCCTTGGGAGTCGTTGCGCATTAATATGGCAGGCCATAGACCATTTTAGTTGCCTTACTGTACCGCTTTCAAGCGTTGTATGTCCTGTTTTAAATACGCTGACCAGATAGAAGATACATATTCAAGTTTAGGGCGTATCAACGATTTATATGATGTAAGAAATGTATTCTTATTGATAATATCAAACGACCATCGAAACATACATCCTTGAGATTTCATTGCTGAAGCCCCAATGGTCGAGCAATGTGTGGAAAATTTTAGGTCGGCTGAAAAGGTCACCCCTAAATATTTCCCATTGGAGCACGGAATCTGCTGATTGCTTAAAAAGTAAGGCATTTTTGGATTATTATTACCAATATGCATAACGATGTACTTGTTCATAAATGTCATTAACCATTTATTAGCCCATTCACTAAGTCAACGAAGTTCCTGTTGCATTGATGATGCGCTAGGCTGCGGGCAGTGTTTATTAATATATCGATATATTGCCACATCATCAGCCAATTTGTTAGCTGCAATTTTCATCAATGTCATTTATGTTTAAATTAAACAAAAGTGGCCCCAGTACCGAGTCCTGGGGCACGCCACTTAAGACACAACAAATAGTTGAACTAAGGCTTTGGATATGAACGTGTCGTACCCGTTTTGTTAAGAATATTTCAAGCCATCGGTATAGGTTTCCACGAAATCCATATGAATAAACCTTGTTCAATAATCGTTGGTGGAGAACCACATCGAAACCTTTAGCAAAGTCTAAAAATATTACGTCGACTAAATCTTGATCGTTTATTGTCTTGCTCATATTATTATTAAACTCAATTAATAGCGACTCACAAGAACGCATCGAACTAAATCCATGTTGGGTATCATATAATAATATGCTATTATCAGCGAAATTGGTCATTTGTTTTTTCCTTTAGAGTTTCCCACAGGAACTAGTAAGACTATTTGGTCGGTAATTAGCCGGCTGTGCACATATGGTAAAAATATTAATCATAATATGTGTAATTTTCGAAGAGCAAGTCATGAAAACGCAAGCAACAGAGCCAAAATAAAGCCAAATTTTAGCATTGTTGTTTATAACAAGGTAACCGCTGAACTGGTGTGATAAAAATTTTCACAATATATACGTGCAATATGAGATTTGTACCCGCTGGAATTTTATCTAGGCGATACCCCCACTAATGATCTGATGCACAATATGTGACTACCTTTTTGTTTAAATTTAAGTTTTTTAGTAACGTTTAGTTTAAATAATATTCAGCTTTGCAATAAATCGAGATGGCTCGATTTAGACATGTAGTCGGAACTGTTATGTGTGTGAAACATAATTGTGTAGATTTACGTATGTTTCATTATTGTTTTAGGTACATTTTGAGTCGAAAGAAACAGCTCTACAATCATAATAAATTTATATATTATTGTTCTTCTTCATAAACAAAATTTTGGCTTTATCGCTATTTGTACAAAGTATACTGTTGCAGGATTTCAATGAATACTTTGTATATTTTAACACCTGTAGTGACTAATGCTATGCTTTTTTGTTACGTTCTTAATAATTTCTCCATGTGTGTAACTACATAGCTGTTCTTTGATGTAGGAAGATTAAAAGTATTTGTTTCTTTTTTGATTGTTCTTATTGTTTTATGTTTACTTTGTGTTCTATGGTTTACCTAGCGTTTGTATGGCGTAAATAATAAATGTTACTCGAACGGTACTGTGGTTGGCTGATGTTTTCGGGGTCAATATAACTGTTTAGCGTAGTGGCAACTATATTGTTTCCGACATGAAATGTTTGGTTGGGTGTTAGGCTGCACGTGAGACAATTCGTTTGCAGCAGGGTATTATTGAATTATAGACTTGTAAACTTATAGGCTTGACTAAGCGCATTGTTACATAATATATTCCGTACGAAGCTAGCGGGTTCGAATATTAATCTATCGTTCGGATCATCTGAAGTCGAAAGGGATGTAATTTTGGAGAAAGAAATTTAGGTTCTAGTGGTTCTGATGCCTTTACAGTAGAATATTTTTTAACTCAAGCTTAGGAAACAAAATTTAGTATACGTACTGTTAATAAGTCAAATCTCAAAATATATGGACTACAGCAATACAAGATAGAGCTGGGTGGTCAAAAATTGTTAAGGATACCATAACGAAACACTCGGATTGTATGCTCTTTTAATGTTATTGTAGGAATCATCGGCATTCGAAAGTAATACAGACAGCTCGATATATAGCCAGCTAATGCATTTTATGGGATTGTTGTCTATCCTAAATACTGTCGAGGGATTTTGTAGGTGCGAATCCCACGTTTGCTGATATTATGAAACCTGAGCCTACTTAGCCACCGCAACTTTTATTAATGTCTAGTCATAATACTTAGTTGGTATAAATTAGAATCTCTAGTTAGTTTAAATGCTCGACAGGTATGGTGGAAGGGTTGGCAAACCCGCCATTGCAGCTAATCTGATAACCTGAACCATCCTATTAGCTATTTCGTTCATTAATTATGAGATTAATGGATTAATAGTTGGATTAATGGATTAATAGTGGCATTAATGTCTATTGTAAATATTTCACACGCATTCATTATTATAAATCCCAACTATGCCGATATTTTATAAGTCCATCCTATTCATATGAATAAATTGTGCTTGCAGAATTAATATTCTCATTTTTGTCATCTTGTAATGTTCTTTTGTGCTTACTGCATATAAATGGATGTAGTTAGATATAATTGAATGTAGTAGATGTAGTTTGTTTTGAGGTGCAATTTATGTATCCCACGTAAAAGAATGTGTTTACCAGCGGAACAGTGACTTTGGCAGCTGATATAGTAATCATAGATATTTAGAATAATTGTGATTGTGGCCCTAAAAGTGTGGTGAAAATGGTTGTTTTCAGTGGGACTATTAAATTTGGTTGACCCTATAGCAATCGGAGGTCCTTCCAATCCTGACTTCAGGGCCCAAAAATACGAAGAAAAATAAAAGATAAGAATTGTTAAATTTGGTGATCAGTTGCCGTTTGTGAAAAATCAGCACCAAACCCCTGTTTTTCGATTTTATGTAAGAAAACTAAACATTACTATTATCTTCATGTTATAACTTATGTTAAGTATATCTGCAATGTAATAAAAGATATGTTGTAGTGAGAGGAGGGTCACTTAACCTAGTCCATTTTTCAAAAGCGTTACATCGCTAAAAGTATATAGATAGAATGCACCAAAAATTTACATTTAATTTTGTAAATTTCAATTTGATTTACTCTAATTTTCAATTGCTCTGAACAATTGCACCAGCTTCACTGTTGACAAAATAATAATATTATTTTTCCTATATAATACATGCCAATACACTAACGTATTTATAAGAAAGTGTAGTTTTTTTATATTACAGAGGTTTCTTGCTCCTTGCGCATTAAGGGCATTTTAGTTTTAAAGCTTTATAGCTAACATTTTGACATGGAAACTGCGCCGAAATTGGTTATTTGCATGCAGAACTAGGTATTTTCCACGCTTTTGCAACTGAACAGGTAGTGGATTGAGCGTTCTACATACGTCCTCAGTCTAAAAATTTATTCTAAGGTTTCCTTACTACTATAATTGTTCATCTAAGAGAAATGATGTAACCACCAATTACGTTTATGATTTATATTGCTAAAATATTTATAATAAGTTAAAAGAGGCATAAATTTTTTGTGCCAAAATATGTTTAAGTATGGCAGTCTATAGGTTGAATATGACTGTTTTTATAAATACTCGGATTGTACATTCAACTTGAGTGTTTTGATATATTTTGTCGCTAAATCTAAAAGTATGCGAATGTTTAATATAATGTAAAAATCCGTTTCTTGATAGAACATGGTAAATCATTGCTTAATTTTAAAAAATGTTTGCATTATTGCATGTGATAAAACAGTGTGGACACAGATAGTTCTAGCAATACGTAACTGAACGACAACAAC
>JASANE010006977.1:0-39166 GCA_030248225.1 Trileptium ribeirensis
GGTTATGTGGAAACTGCTCATTGACTGTAAAGACTTCTCGTGACCACAACTGATTGAAACCACGTTCAAATTGTAAACGTTCTTTAGAAATGCGCACAACGTCACCGAGTTGAAATTTGTATCTTACTTCAATGTCTCTAGCCGGAAATAATTTTTCACGAACCTCGTCTTCATTATCTGCAGTGACTTCAGAGGGAACATATCCATAGCGATTTTCGGTGTTATTGTAACTATCAACGAGCGACTGCAGTTGGTCTATATATCGCTTCGCATTATTTGCTGTTAGAAACTTGTAAATTTTACTCTTTAATGTTCTTATAAAGCGCTCTGCCATGCTTGCCTTAGTCTCCTTATTCTTTGCTGTGTAAATATTTATGCCTTTACTTTTACAAAAACCGTAAACCAAACTATTTACAAATTCCTTACCATTGTCTGTTTGAAAATTTTCCGGTTTGCTGGTTGTAAACACTAGTTTCAGTGCTGTTAGAATTACAGGTGCTGTCTTATTTTTTACTGGTACCACCCACGCAAACTTTGAAAAACAATCAATCACCACCAGTAAATATCTGAAACCGTCATTATGTTTTGTTAGATTTGACATATCCGCTAAATCAGCTTGATATAAATCATCCAAACCTTTAACTACAGTACGTCTGCGCTTAAACCTAATTCTTCGCGGTTTATGTAGCGTATATGTTTCTTGACCTTGCAGCCATTCTTGTACCTGTTTCAGCTTAACATTCAGTCCCCGCCTCCTTGCTTCACGGCATAATTTTGTTGCTGTCGAGTATCCTGCGGTATTTGTGACATCATAATAAATAGCCTTTAGTTGTGAATCCATTTTATTGAAAATAATAAAGACACCTTTTAAGAATATTTTATTGCAACAAAGCATAAGAACCATACGCATAAGAACTAATACCATCATTCAATATATATCTCTTATCGTCATATGCAGACAAACTTATTTTATTTTGGCTCACTGTATTTAAAACGTGTTTATTTGATCTTATCAAATTCATTAGGTGAAACATATAACTTCTTTGAAATAGGGTATTTTTATAATTTTGGTGTTTAATATTATGTTGCACCACACATTTTTTTATCCCCTTAGCTCTTTTCTTCTCAACACCACCATATTTTATACTATACATTTTAGACCGAAGACCAACAAACTCTTCAATAGGTGTACCCGCCGTTTCATCTTTCATTTTACCCAAAACTTTTTTATTTTGATTCGAAAATAAAAAATGATCCGGCGAATAGTCACTCGTATCAAAGATTTGTTGATTTTCATACATATCTTTATAAATATCATCAGTATATACTGCATAACACAATGAATCTGTATCAGTAAACAACAATTTACAACAATTACCATATGATAACTTCATATAATTATAATGAAAATCATACATAAGAAGCTTAGATAGGTCCAATACCGTAAACCCTACATATATTGGTTTACACAAATTAACGGTTTTTCTACTCATATTTACTGCTACCAAATTCTCATTAAATATTGATGACATATTATATCGTGGGCTCGCGACCATTTTAGCATATTTCTGTTCACTAGTAATCAACTTAATATCAACATAAGCGCGCACATTCTCCATTGTTTTTCCAAAAACTGCATTATTAAGCAATTTAAATAAATCTTTTTCAAAATCACTTTGCGCGCATTTCCGCATTTCAGTATTATAGCGTATATAAGGGGCCATCCATTCAGACTGATGAAATGATACTACTCTATGTACATGTTGAAGTTTCATTCCCAAATTTAAATACAACTGTAAATTTCTAATATGAACCTTATATTTTTGTTTATTTTGCAAGTTTGGTACCAGCTTTTCAATGCAAGGGTTCATTACCTTTAAATCATTTTTTATATCAACACAATACGGTGACAGCATATTATCAGTAACACACAACCTTTCGGGGGCAAGTGGGTAATCATTATGAAGGTCATGTAAGTATACTGGGTATAATAAATCAACTTCAAGAATATATCCCTTATCACCATTAACATCTACATTAGACCAGTCAATAGATTCAATTTCTTCGTTTGCCATCCACTGAAAATTACTACGCGGTAGTTTTTGAATCATTGACCAGCCGTACAAATTATTTGCATCAAGATACATGATATATAACGTTGATAAAGTTGCATCATAGTTATCGAGATACTTGTTATTAGCCTTGGCGTAGCGATGAGATATTACTGACACACCCCCACGTATACCTTCTTCGAAAAAGGAATACATGTCAGGGTCTGACAGTAAATCTAACTTCACGCCGGTAAGCTTCAAGCAAGCATCCCAAGCAAAACTAGGTAAAGTAATATAATGTACAGGATCAAGGTTAAATTTATCAAGACAAAACAAACGAAAATTTTCAAATACGTCACATAATAATAGTACATCAGTTTTTATGTACAAATCATGATATTCACCAAGGTTGCTTATATTCATTTCATTCCAAACCCGCTGAGCATGTTTATAATCTTCTTCATTTACAGTACCACCAGTGAGAGATGAATAAAAATCACTTTGTTGAGGAAGTGATTCTTCATTAAACCGTTCAACATTGTTCATATATTCGTACGGGTACACGCCCTTCCGCACCATCATATTCAATTGGGTTGTTGTAAAGTTTTGTTGCATTGCATTGAATTGGCTTCGTTCCAAGTTATTAACCAAAGTTTCCAGTGAAGAAGGAAGAAATTGAAACGTATCCACAAACCGAATCTTCCATCCAATTTCATCATCATCGTTATCGTCGCATCCTAATATGAAGTCGACACCAGTTTTAGCTTCATCCCAGCATTCGTCGTTGTCTTCATCTATCAGTAGCTTTTTGACTTTCCGTTTAATTGAAAATGTCATATAATCTTCCATTCCCTTTGCAATACAATCAATTTCCAAACCCTTACCTTTACATATTGTTCCCAGTTCTTGCATAATTAAATGTCCATCATATCGTCGCAAATTATGAAATAGTACAGTAACGTCTCGACTAAGACGAAATCCAATGTTACACTTTAGATGAGCAGCTCCCCGATATCGACCACACATATGACAATGATCTTTTGCTTTATCTTCCATATAGCCTTTACATAAATAACAATACTGAGCTTCATTAAAATTTATATAATCAGCTTTAGTCATTTTTATTGATTTTTGGTTATTCATATGGTTACGCTGATATGACTCACACATTTCAATAACCTTTTGCAAAAAGTTTCCAACTACATTATCGCCACGATAAATTATAGGTTCACCAATTTCAACTTTATCATTACAGCATCCAAACAGTTCAACCAAGCCAAATCCACATGGGGTATGACGTTGATAAATGTTTGTGTATGACGTTGAAGGCGAGGGATCGCAAGTGTCGACTTTCGGAAGCAAGCATTCAAAATCAGCATAAATGACGTATGGGGAACGTTGCATGCGATGTAGATTGCTAAATTCCAATTTCGAATTTTGAGGTGGCAGTTTAATTTGTGACGGTTCATCATTTCGACAACGTTCCATATGTTCGCTTCGCTGTTGCTTACTGTAGCACGGCACAAGACATTTATCGCAAAAATAAAGTTTACCCTTCTTACGACGTTGCGTATTTAGGAGCGAGTCGAGACTTCGAACCAAACAATAATGTCCGTCGTATAAAAGTAGGTGAACGTAACGTCGATATTGGGTTTTAGATATGTAGAGAGGAAATATATCACCGTCTTCCAAACCATATACATTAACCGCAATTTCATTTTGTTGTTCGAATCGGGTTATGTCTTTTAATGTTACAGGAAATTCAATTCCATTCATATTTAGTTCATTCACAAAAGGTAAATAATTATTAACACGTTCTGCATGATGTTTACGGTCCATTGGGTGTAGAGCTGCCAATATACTCCATAAGAAACATTTATTGTCATCATTTTGAATGTTGAGAACAGCATGTTTGTTGCGAATTGAAGCTGGTAGTTGTTTATATGACAATCCGCGAAGTGGTTGGTAGATACTTAGATGGACATCAGCATGGTGTACTTCTTGAAGTATCCAACCAGAACCTCGCGTTTCAAAATCTTCCAGCTTCTTTAGTAATTCATTGAAAATGTCGGTAATTTCATTATTCACCACGGAACTCGGTAGAATTGTGCGTACTTTGTTGTTGAAGTGTGCCGTCATTTGGCTACCATCCAACTTTTCCAATGCGCACTCCACACTGATCCATAGTTTGATACCACGATGTTGTTGTTCGAGCACTAGCTTTTCCAAAATAGACCGACAATTCCTTAAAAAGACTGATAAATCGTTCATGACGTCACTAGGAACCAGATAATAGCTGCGTAGAAAACCTTTGAAGGCATATTTCCATTGAAACAATTTGATGCCGTTTGCGCTGTCAACTTGAATAACTTTCCTGCTGGACCAATTTATGTCGTCGGTCATGGTTTTGAGTCGTTCATCCTCATTTCGTTGCTGCTTTGTTGGTGGCATCTCGTCAATATGATATTGTTGTTTTGTAGCTTGATGATGCGTCATCTCATCAGCACGTCGTTTCATCACTTGTTGATGGTGTTGCATCATATGGCGGCTTAAATTATCTTTTCGGGTAAAAACAACTCCGCATTGTTGACATTTAAATTCCATATTATTGTGTATCGAATCGATATGTCGCTGAAGTTTATCACGTCGAGTGAAACTCGTAAAACAAGAAACACAACTGAACGACATCCTTTTAAGAACTTTAAGAGCAAATTAAAAACTAACGCCACGAAAACAAAACGTAATAGTGATTTTTGTATGAGTTTCTACCACTTATATACTATGAGGCAAAACCACGCGCTGGTGGGTTCGTAATTATGACGTAATAGCATATATGTATTTCATCATAGCTAGTTATATAATTAACAATATGTAAAAATATTTCGTAATGCTTATCTAGATGATGACTTATGCTCCTTGGGCTATATAAACCAAGTTTTCCTAGTTTAAAAATCAGTTTAGCACAATGTTCATCCACAACAGAGTGTTTCAACGACACGGTTGGCGGTCCTCCACTTGCGGAACTTCAAAATTTTCTTTCGATAATTGCACCATTGTTGATTATATACATTCCACTGTTTCTAATCACGACTTTAAGTTTGATATTCCACGCGGGAGGGTTAAATTTTTAAAAAAGTTTCATTTTATTGTTGGTTATGACTGCAATAACACACCTTTGTGTTCCATATCTGTTATCTGTGATCGTAACATGAAATATGTCATTAGCAGTTATCCCGACTATAGGTAAGTTAAATTTTTTTCTTTTTTTATTTTTATTGATATATCTAAAAAACTTAAATTTAACTAATTTTTACCATAATTAGATTGTATAGACATTTATTTCTAACAGGAAATAAGTTCCACTATTTCAAATAACATTAATATTGACTACCATACAATATCTTAAATGAGGGTCGTAAAATAATCACACTTGACATTTAATATTTCAATTGACATTCAACTATTTCAACAACGGTTCATATTTTTATAAAATTTTTGCCACATTCATACTCCCTAAATCACTAACTCTTAAATGAACACTATAAAATAATAAAATTTGAAAATTTATATTTCAACTGACGTTCAACCATTTGAACAAGTTTTTTATTTTTTGTGAAATCTACATATATATAAAAACGTCATTATAGTTATAAAGTTCAATTTTTTAGCAGAAAACGTTGAGCCAAAAAGATAGGAAGACAAAAAACGGTGAAGAAAAAATGTAATGAATTGATTAAATACCGGTAAAAATAACATTAAAACAATGTAACAAAGATTTATAACCCATATTTACAATACTGATAAAAAGTTCTAACTAACCTTTCGAAATGTACATAATTACAGTATTCATTGAGCAGAGAAATATCAAAAGATTAATAAAAACACATTAAGAGTAGTATAAGATAATAGTCTTAAGGGTATATAAACCCATTTTCTGAAGCCTTACTTTCAGTTTCTCTGTGATTTCGTCACGTTTGGGTGTTTTGTGATCTTCCTATTTTTGTCTTGTTACTCTACAGCTCAACTTTTTTACATTGAATGTTATTTGTATATTTTATTGTAGTTTAAATAAATATTTGAGTTTTGTACTGTGTTTTTCTTTCAACAGTGTTCTTATTTTTGCAAATTTTTAATATAGTACTCCTCGATTCATTTTTCTCTTCAACAAATAGTACAAATCATTGTTTACTAAAACTTTACTTTTCAACTTACGTTCAACCATTTCAACGGGGGTTTGTATTTTTGGGAAATTTTCACCATATTAGGTCTCCCCGACACATTTGTTCCTCAATGAGTACCATCACTCATGGGTTTTCTGTAACTTTCTGTTTCAACTGATGTTGAATCATTTCAATGAAGGTTGGTATTTTTATGAACTTATCACTGTATTGAACATCAGGGATTAATTTGCTGTTCAGCGAGCACTGTAATCTGTATTTTCCTGTAAATCTATTGTCCAACTCACGTTAACACAATCCAATGAAAGCTAATATTTTAGTTTCATTTACCAACGATTCGATCACTAACAAACAATTGATTGGCTATTCCATTATACTTTGGAATGATAATATTTAATTTATTACTGATATATGAACCCACTTTTTAAAACTTCGCTTTCAGTGTATCCTTCTGCAACAGCTTCGGTGGTTCAGTATCCTTAACATATTTACCTTGTTATTACAGCTTTACCTTGTAACAACATTGATATATTAAACATTTTTCTGTTGTTTTTATTGTTTACATACTTGATGAATTTTGCTTTTTTGTTTGAAAATTAATATATATACATATACATATCACAAACATATATTAGTACACTTACATAAAAAATATATATTGTAATTATACATAAGAAACATAAATTCAAATAAAAATATATAACTATATTACAACATAAATACACAGAATACACAAACCTATTGTACATATTCTTAATATATACGTATGTTTGTAACAATAAATATACATACGATTACCTAAACTTTACTCACCCGAATTTCTACCTTTGTCATTATCCAGTTTAAAAGCGATAGCCTCGTATTTTACAGGGTCGTTTTAAAGTAATGATAACGTATCTAGTGTAGTTATCACTTAAAGTTAAATCAAAAGGACATTGTTTTTTTAACAATTCTGTAATTGCTTGAAAAAAGTTGTTTGTAACTTATTCCTGTTGTTGTCGGGTCTGGTTACCTACAATACTGCCTATTTTTATTCCAAAATTACCAAACGTCAGGGGTAGGCTTAGACTTAGGGTAGCGAACATGGATAAGCCTGTTTTTTCCTGCCCCTCAAATATACATTTGTCCCATTTCCTATCAACTAGTTAAGTTAAAAACTACTTTTATACATTATTTCTATTTTCAGTGATTTTCATTATGTCTGATGAAAATACAACGCCATTTAATTCAACCTTAACAACGGATGAAGGAGCATTTAACCTGTTTGATATAATCAACTACAATGCCTATATACAAAAATTTGAAACAACAACAACATGTGTTATTTGCCAGGAAAACTTCGAACCCACAGAGTTAAAATGTGCCCCCTCATGTACTTGTGAAACAGTAGTTCATCCTGTATGCCAATTAAATTATAATGAATCTCGATGGCAGAACGGCCAAAACCCCCAATGCAGCGTCTGCCGCGATGCTATCTTTGATATGGTCGATTCCACCCTGGAATCAACTGTATTTCCTGTCCATCCAAGCTCAGTTCCCGACGAATTAATTGACATTATTGTAGTAGCAATGGATGATAACCTCGAAAATGAAATAGCTGTAATTTATGACCACAATTGGTGGTGGTGGCTAGAGGATTCCGACGCGGATGAAGAGTCTGACGATGATGCAGACTTTATTCCATAAAAATAATTATGGACTTCGGACATATAGTTACACTATTAACAAATTACTGTAAAATATTTTAAAATGAAATAACTAACATAAGCTTTAAATAATTTATATATATATTTATCTATTAAGAATTTTATTAAAAAACAACTTTTACAATACGAAAGCAGCGTTGAAGAATCCAAAAAAACAATAATGGTAATAATTTTTTAATGTTATACATATTATATTTTTATTTTGCATCCTTGTATTTATGCTTGCATGTGCATGTGCATGTAATGCTGCCAAGATAATATTTTTCTCCATTGGAAATGTTATCTTGCCGGTCCCAAGCCCGGAAAAGCAGAGGGATTAACGCTTTTATTAAAAATATTAACTATCCCCTATTATATTATTACACGACATGCACCTCACATACCCTTAATATAACTTTACTGCCGTCACGATACCATTTCTGTGATTCATCCTACTACATAGACATTGAAAGCTCCCACATTCCATTTATATCACCAAATACCGTTCACCCAACTTCCACATTCCGTTAACAACCATTATAAATTCCACATTATTGTGACTTCCGGGATACTTCCACATTCCACGCTACCGCATTCCAAACAAATGACTTCCGCATTCCACATATTCCGGGTTACTTCCGCATTCCAGGGAAATTCCGCATTCCACACATTCCAGGGAACTTCCGCATTACCCTGAGATTTGTTTACATGTGGGTAGCTGGGATTTGTTTACTTCCGGATTTGTTTATTTCCGGGAAAAATCTGGGATTTATTTACTTCCGGATTTGTTTACTTCTGGTTCAAATGATTAATTGTCCATGTTTAACTACCCAAAAAATAATGATTAATTACCCTAAAATTATGATTAATTACCATGATTAATTACCCATGATTAATTGCCCTAAAATTATGATTAATTACCCTATTTTAATGATTAATTACCCAAATTTTTGATTAATTACCCTAAAATTATGATTAATTGCCCTAAAATAATGATTAATTACCCTAAAATTATGATTAATTACCTTAAAATTATGATTAATCACCCAACCGCGAGGGGGAGGGGGGAGCAAAACCCGCCTTTTTCATCTACTACCAACACAACCCCTCCAACGTTCAACGTTGTTGACCCACAATGCTTATGTGATTCATGTCAATATTTAGGAATATTTTCATTTGTACTGAAACAACATTTTTGAGTTAAGCATACACAATGTGCAAATTCATTCTCTAGTTAACGTTGTTGTTTAAGACTGTGTCCGTAATTATAGCGTCAAAGATGAATACGTAAGCAAGCACAGAAGCATTATATATGACGGAGTCAGACACATAGCAAGATCCAAACAAACTTTACTAAATCAAAAGACTGAACTAAATGGCGTTCGAACAACGGTAGGTTTACAAGCTAATAGGCGATTGACTTGCTTTAACACTGCCACAATCCCTTAAATTTTATTTACTAATTTGCATAATATACTAACTACTCCATAAGCTATCAGACGAACAGGTTTCATGTTTTAGAATTCCTTTCAGAACTAGTTTGTTTTTATGGTTTTTCTTAAACTTTTCTTCTTTCTACATTCATATACAAGAAGTAGCATGAATAATTGTCGTGCAAATTGGTATTGTATATAAATGTCTAGAAATCCATCACTAGTAGTGCAAAATCGGGCATATCCGAGAACTAGGCCTTTCTACACCCAGAAGCTAAGAAAGCTGTTATGGTATTAGTGGATTGGAGATGTTACGATAACATGCACCGATTTCGGTAACTATTTGAACGCCATTCCGTTTAGACAAGATCGCATAGCGGAAGAGCGTGACATTTCACTGTATTCCAATGTTAACTTACGTTACGTTATTTCAAGCTTATTACCTGATTTGGTGACGGTTAGGTCGAGCTTTTTAGCTTTACCCTTAACAGCTGTCACAATGACCTCTGAGCAAAATGGTGTTCAACTTACCCTCTCGCAATTTTGGACCAACGTGTTTGTCCCCCTTCCAGAGAAATGAGAGCAGAAACAGGTTAACAATAGAGTACAGTCAAGTATCATACTGGCGTCTCAGTGTTTATTAAAATCATATATATACTGTCGTTTCACAAAGGTAAACAGACAATTGAAGTGTGTAATTATATTTTCCACTGGTCTTAAATATTATGCGTTAGTGTTATTTTTGTAGAAAATGTTTTTAGCTTTTATGGTAACCAGACGATCGCTATCAACTGTTGTCGAATTGTGTTGAGAATCGTTTAAGCTTCACAGAGTTCGAAAGTTCATTTTCCAGATCAACATTGAATACATACATTGAATCTAAATGGTCGTTTTAACCTACCTACTGGTATCGAATTCTTCGTAACATATGACTCTAGTTTTTTTGCATACAGAGAAGTGGGAATGTATTGCGATTTGAGAATAGCAATTCCAACCGAAATTATTTATTTTGGATTTGTAATAGAGCCAACGAGTCTAACTTTTTACGCCCACCCTGGCGCTAAATACGTGCGAGGTCGACCGGTCCTATCCGTAATCTTGAAGATCACGCCGGAAGCACGACGCTGGATCGAATGAAAATTAAGCAGACTCAGCCTGGCCCAAAAAGGCCTGAGTACTCATGTGCTTATATGGAAAAAGGTTATTATTTTCTTATCGAATACAAAATATATTTAACTGTTCCAAATGTATTGCGACTACATTTCAATATAAGCTAGCCAATTCAAAAGGTAGAATATTTTAGACAGACTGCAATTAAATCTTCATCACACGAAGAGGTATACTGTCTAAATTGTATTATCTAAGTAACAATTACTCTCGACCACAGCTATTCGTACTGGAAAAACTGGAGTTACACTCTTGCTATTGAGCAATGTACAAATCATAAAACAATTCAAATTCAGTGAAAACCGGTGGAACAGCGCTGCCATTCACTATATACAACATGGCTGCTTATCAATCGATTCTGCAATCATCAATTAGCATCACGTAACAAAAATTTGAAAACTTGAATCCTCATATAAAACCTTTGATGGGGATGTTTTAATATTTTTTACTCACAAAGCGGTGTATATTTTTTTGCACAATAACTTTGCTGTATTTGGCTTTTGTAGTGTACAGAAATATTTTTGGCATAGAAATACACCAAAATACATCATAGGAACCCGTCAAATAATACACCAAAATCTATGTAGCTATGCTTTGAATTTTATCTTAACGTGTGTTATACGCAAAGATTTTTTTCAAAACAATGTTCCAAGTTTAAAAATTAATTCGTATATACTGGTGAGTGACTGCACATTTGCGAAAGTTTCTATGCTGCTTAAATATTTTAAATCTTCATATCAGGACACAGCTACATTAGAACATTAAAATTTAAACTTAAATTCAACACTATTTTTCCAACCACCCGCATCGTTGACTTTGTCGTAAAAATAGTGGAAGACAGCAACATCTAGACCGAGTGCAATCCGTGGTCCAAAAAGTTAAAACACATTCACCAAGCCATTCGGCGCTTACCACATTTGCTTTCATTATTTGACTGTAGAAAATTAACATTTGCAGAGTTCATATTTTTAGAATACAGTTTAGGATTTAATTTTACGCACCCTCGTACTGCTTGACGGGCGTCGATTTTAAGAATTATTGAGCGGAAACCTTTTAGATTATATTATACATATACAATAAAAACCCTCATAATAGTTATTTGTCTAATGTTAGGCTTAATATAACGTGTAGAACAGTAGCTTATATTAAGGCGTCTTCCACATGGCACGACGTTTGAAAAATTTTTGATAATAGTTGTAAACAATATATCATAGCGTCTCGATTGTGACACCATAATTTCTGAAACGCTTTATTTAAAACATTGTTTGTAATCAATTAAATTAATGTATTCGACATGTTAACAATGCAAGCCTCTCTACAAATGATTATAATTATAAAATATGTCGTGTTAAAGATGCCGTATTGTTGCTTAAACTATTTTATAATCGCGGTTGTACAACTGAATTACTTAATAAAATTTATGAAGATCTCATGGCCAGTAAATTTGAGTTGCTAAAATTTTGCGTGCTTTGCAAACAAGTGCATGCTTAGAAATGATAAATGGCTAATTTTTCAGTATATTTACTGATATTTTATAGATGTTACGTTTTTTACCATAAAGTTATCGCTGGTAAAACAGTTCTGTAGTATGTACAAAATGTTGCTATGAAATTCTGTATAGTGTTGCAACAATAGCGATAGTATATATATATAAAGAGACTGGTGCTATTTAATTTGACAATCACGCCAAATTGATGACAATCACGCCAAATGACCAAACACCTATATTCTATGAGTACTAGGACTATACTAATCAGTTCAGTATGATAAGCTTCTCGTTTATTTCACAAATCAGGAATTGACAACACCACGATAGCGCTTTAAATTAGGTTTTGCTACAAAATTAAGTAAATTTTTATATTCGTGCATCACAAAAAATCTACAATGCAAAAACTTCAACAACTAAGTTTGTTTGTGGCAATACGATTGCACTGAACGCAGAATGGATTTTTTGTTGAATTTAAAAAATTTATTTGGTGAAATATTAGTGTGTTGTAATTTTTAATATCACAAAAATTATATGAATGCATACTGCTGAAGTAAGCAGAGATTAGTTTACTTTATTAAATGGCCAGTTTGGAAATATGCGGCAAAATTAAAGTAGTTATTAATTATTAGTCGCATAAGTAAATTGGTATGTTGGGCAATATAGGTTGAGTCTATCAGATTTTACTGTACAGAAAAGAACAATCCGATTTGGGTAAAATCTTTAAGGTGCGTAACTCATTTTAATAACTACATAATACGTGACTTTATAAGTTTTTCATCTTTGACACGCTTGTGACATCGTAATCCACCAGTGGATGACGTTATCTATTACCAGCGTCAGCGTGTCAATGTCTTCAGGTGAAAGTTTGTATAATATGTAAATACATCATACAACACTCTCGTTTCGTGTTTTCGAAAAGATTTAAAACCGAATTTTGGCTGAACTTTCGAATGGCCTCTATTCGACCCGTTACCAACCGGCGGGTTACAGATTGACAAATTACACAACATGGTAAAATATTTTCCCGCTTCAGTTCATTACCAAGACAACAACAATAACAAAAACAAAGAAGTTTATTAACAAATAGCATACCGATATCCAGAAAATCAGCGTAACGATGTTTGCATCAGGCGTTAAGGCCATCAATGCAAGTCCGAAACTTAGGCAAGGGCTTACTGACGTCCGGATTACCTGTTACAAAATATAATCACAAAATGAATGCATAAGCAACTTTTAAATAAAAGACAAGTTAATAAGCCTATATTCAACCGAAAAGGAAGCAAGTCCACTTACATTCGTTGAAAATATAGGGCGCAAAAGATTAATTGTTATTAAGGGAGTAAATAGCATTTCAAATAATTATTAAAAAGTTTTCTATTGAACTGTAAAAAATGGCTTGAGTCAAGCTTGCTTAAAAGTATTTTTAATTTTCTGCAGTCGAATGATCCTACGAGAGGTTTACAGCAAACAAAACTAGGTAATTCATTCCATGCATGGATAGTTCTAACCGCAAAGCTATGTTTATATCAGTTTGAATGAAACTTTGGTTTTATTAGTTTTCTGTCGTCACCACGCGTACTTGTGTTGTGGGAGATCTCCTAAAAGCTGTGACAACTATCAAGTTCATTATTAAGACTTTTGAAAACTAGATTGAGGTCGCGTTTTAAACGACGTAGTTCTAGAGGTTCTAACGTGAAGTATGGTAGTCGTTGTTTATACGACATATCAAAGGTACCAAGCCGCATGGCTGGCCTTCTGGTAAAATACCGTTGCACTTTCTCCAACTTATCTATTTCGAGCAAATAACACGGTGACCAAACTTGGCTAGAATGTTTCAATATTGGTCGTACATACGATAAATACGACAGTATTAATGACTGTGAGTTACAGTGAATGAAGCAGTTAAACAACATATTATTTACACGATATGCGTTTGCGACGATGACATTGCAGTGCCTCTCAGATTTGAGGTCGGGGCTAATTATGACACCTATGTCTTTACACGTGGAAGCACAGGGAATTTCATTCCCTTGCAAAAAATATTGAAATTTGAGCTTCTTTTTGCCCAAGTGTAAAATATTACATTTCGAGACTGAAATAGAAAGTTGCCTGGATTTTGAGCATTGTTCCGAGGAGCTAAGTGCGTTCTGAAGACGAGTCAGAGCATTGTGATCGTTGCAGTTTGACGTATTAACATATAACTTAACGTCGTCTGCGAAAAGTTTATACTTCTCATTATCTAAGCAACAAGCAACATCATTATGTATATCAGAAACAGAGTAGGGCCTAGGACGCTGGCTTAAGACACTCCAGATAGAACTTTTTGTGCATTTCAATATGCATTATTCAATTTAACTATGAACGATCTTCCGCTGAGAAAAGCAGTAATTCAATTCAAAAATGCGCCAGTAATGCCTATTCATGAAATTTTGTGATGCAGTTTGACATGCGAAACGGTATCAAACGCTTTTGCAAAATCAATGTACACAATATAAACTGATTTTGCATTGTCTAATGCATTTGACCAATCGTTTACAGATTCAACCAGCTGAGTACATGTTGATTTTTTGACACTAAACGATGTTGGTTTGGATTAATTATATTATTGCAACGCAAATAAGACTATATACAATTATTGACAATGGACTCCATAATTTTACAACAATCAGAATGTAATGACATAGGCCTATAATTTAATGCGAGATGAATCGCCTTTTTTGTATAATGGAACTATGTCAGCACACAGCCAGCTGCTTGGTAAGCGAGCATTTGTGTAACGATGTATTGTACCTTGTTTGTTGTTTATCATCTGTGCAATACATTTACTGTGTGTTTACCGTCAACATTGTTGTTATAAATTGTTGTTTACAAAAGTATATGTATTGTATATGTATATATCTATACGAGATGTGTAATTACAGATGAGTTATGAATTTATTGTGTATCGAAACAATGTATATAAGTGCTGTATTTGAATTCGAGTGGAATGAGAGAGCGAAGCGAGCCAGTGGAACGAAAATTTTCAATTTTAGCTCTGGAGGGGGCCTGAGGAGGTCCTGTCTGTGTGTGTATCTGTGTGACTGTCGCACCTGGATCTTGATAACGGTTGGGCAGATTTTGATGCAAAATAGCTTATTCGAAGCGCAATGGTCGATTTAGGGGTAGTGACGGAGCCCGATTTTTGAATTTTTTCCCGTGGGAAAAGTTATGGAACAAAATGACGTCATTTTGGCTTATTTTTCGGGCAACCCCTCCAGTTTTTGCGACTTCAATAAGTGAACGAGTTATCGCAAACTAATAGGCCTATTCCATGTAGCTTTACCAGGGCTTTCCAATGATATATAATAAGTTTTTCAACTATTTCCCAATCTGGAGTCTATAAGCTTATAGTTGGCGCCAAATTTCATATTTGGTGAAAAGTCGTGGGAAATGCACCTAAATGTGTATTTTTGTTGCTTTTAGTGTCTTATATAGGTTTTCTGGGGCAACAAGCTCATTGCGACTGTCAAAAATATTGTGTGGCAAATATTTTTCACACTTCTGCTTCATACTTGGCATGTAAACTGAAATTTTTCTCAAGTGTCGGTTTGAATTCTTCAACCTTCTTTTCACGGTCAATTTAGGGTTTTATTTAATTATTAAATTGCTAGTTCATTGTTTTTGTGCTCGTTGTATATTATGTTGTCTACTGCATACGTTGGCTATCAAAAGAGATGGGCGTATCTATGACTCATCACTCACGGTTTATATAATGCTGCACCTGCGTACTGTGTGTAGGCTTTGTTTGTGTGTGCTTTCTACAACAGACTCCGGCGGATTGTTCTCACCACTCGAATTCTGGCTCGCAAGCGAGCTTCACTAGTTTGTATGTATATGTGTTTAAATAAGCTTTCTGTTTGCTGGAATATATGTACTATTGCATGTTAAAAATTTTGCATAGTTTGTAGGAGCAATTTTAAAGCTTAGCTAATTTTGAGGGAGTTTTACAGGAGAAATAAATTTACAAGGGTTTCATGTGAGTCTAGGCCATAAGTTTTAAATATATCGAATTTGAGTGTAAGGGTTGAGTGGCCTAAGCATTAGGCCGACATTAGCGGATATGTGATGTGTATCTGCTGGATTTTCGTATAAAATCTTAAATTTTGTTTATACTTAAGAATTCGGGGAAATTCTTAAAAACTTACCTTGTAACGACTAAAATTCACTTAGGTTTAAGAGGGAATTTTAGGGGAGTGGAACCAGAGTAAAACTTGGAAAACTTACTATGTAATTTGGAACACTTAGAGAAATCAACTAGGAGAATATTGGGAGTAAACCTATAGCTCGGGTATCTAAACGGTTGCGCAGTTAGATCAGGGTCTCAGTCGGCCTCAGAAGCTGCGCAATCAAGGTGAGTACGGTTCAGCCGTTTATGTGTTTAATTTATGTAGTTTGTAATTTGTTTTAGTTTGCGAAATAAAAGTCTGCATTATAAGTTGTGATATATTAAGTCCCTAGGAATAAGCTAATAAAGCATTGGATATCTTGGTGGAGAATATTGTGGAAATATTTGGTGTAGTTCGTGTGTAATCTACGGTAGGACTAAACACCCCTAGGACAACGTAGGCTACATTTGCAAAGGATTGCTCGAAAATATGGGCAAGAGGGAAACAAAACGAATCCCTGGCATTTTTAAGAAAATATTGTGTATAGCCGTCGGGAGAGTGGCTACGTTTTGATTTCAAACATCCCATAAATGTATGTACAATTTGTGGCGAAAAGGTAACCACAGCCAAGTTATCACAAACAATAGTGGTTTGAACTGTTGGATACTGTTCTGCGTCATCAACAAAAACTGAAGCAAAAGCTCTCGCCAAAATATCAGTGCTAGTTTTGTCGTCAGTAACTAATCTACCGTTTGATGCACGCAAAGCACCAATACCTGATTTGGAGTACAATCTGATTTTGACGTAACTAAATAGATCATTAATACGATTACCACTGTTAATAACGTTTGTTTCTCGAGCACGTTTGAAACGAGCGATAGCCTTAGGGTATTTTAAACTAAGTTTGTTGTAGTCATCCAAATTTGAGGTTAATTTGTTTGTCCTCTATAGCTTTGCTTTGCGTTTGAGCAGCTTCCTAATATAAAGAGGTTAGCTAAAACTACCTTTTTTGGAGTCTACTTTTTGTTTCAACAGCTTCATTTAAAGTCTGTGTAAAGATATTCCACTTCTCTTCTACCGTAAATAAACCGCTCAAAACAATATCCCAATAATTAACTGAAAACAGATAGTTATTTGGGCTTTGAAAATCAGTGTTATTAAAATCGTAAAAAACATGGGATGACTTGCTGTATCACTGTTAATAAATCCTGATAGATAAAGTTGAACCGATGCATGATCGGAAAGTTCTTGGCCTCTAGTTATGCTTGACACATTGAATGGTGATGTTGTCAACACCAAATCAATGCAACGTATGGGAAATGATACCAGCTGATGTAAGCCTAATTATTGGATGTTGTCCACGAAGCGAGTGTTAATAGAAGATTTTGGCCAAGAATATTATGTCCTGTTAATATCTGGTAAATTAAAATCACCTAGTATAGTAACAGGACATGTAACATCACACAGACGTTTTAAGTAGTACACAAACACGCCATATGCGCAGCGTCGCATTGCAGCGGCCTGTATACACATGCCACCCTATGTTTATTAGGAACAAAAACATCAAGCGCTATAATTTATAGCGAGTCAAATTCTGGCTCTTAAATACTGACGACGGTATGCGTTATGTCTTTGCAAACGAAGAAAGCTACTTGGCCACCTCTGCCTTTGATTCCGTCTTTAGGATAAACAGTATAATTTCCACAATCAATATTGAAGTGGGGCATTCGTTACTAAGCCATGGTTCACAAATAGCTAACAGCTGGAATAGTTCGCTGTGCAAAATAGATTCAAGCTCATGAATTTTGTTACACAGACTCGCGGCATTGAAAACTTACACTCAATGTGACTGTTACATAACATATGCGTATTTACCGCCTGCTTTAGTTTACCTGTAATGTAACTTTACCATTATGCGTAATATATTCATAATCCACATAGCAACGCTTACCACCGACAAGTTTACCATTAGCGAAAGTGTAGTTTTTATAAAGAACTGATTTTTCATTCACAACGACGAACCTTTCCCGGTTGTTCGGGTTTTTGCCAGCATTCATTTTCGGCTCATATGCTATGCGCCTAGCGGCAGAAAGTTAATTTCTCTTCCCTATCGACATTGACCGCCGAATGTAGATACCTTTGTACTCAGGGATCTCTTTTAGACATGACGCCTGCTGAAGGACCGAACGCACTACCGTAGAAGCTCGAAAACGAACTTTGAGCAGTCGTGGAGCTGTAGAACGTCCGTTACGATCATTGTTGTGTTGTGTAGTGTTCACCAGTCCCATGCGGAATACATATTCAACCTTTGCTGATGGGTCGAGACGATCGCAAATTTCGGATTCTATCTGGAGATCCTTTCTGTTTTCGGGAACTCCGGAAAACATGAGGCAATGTTGATGCTTGGCGCCATCATCACTGGAAGCTTAACGCACTTGGTTTACATTGTTTTTTTTGCGGCAGCCGAAGGGTACGATTTTGGCATGGAATGCGTATGAGTGTTTTGGTTGGTTGTTGCCTTATCGTCGGTTGCTCGAGAAGTAGCAATGTTGGCGAGCGACTGTGTTAGCGTTTCCAGCTGACGCTGTATCTTTTCGAGACGGCCATCGCTGGGTTGGACCGGAGTTGGCGGCACTGCACTCAATTTAGCATTAAGTCGGTTTCGAGCAAATTTCTGACAATCTGGACACACGATGACGATGTCTTTGCCCTATGTTGCAGCCTTAAGCGATTCATGTATTTCAGACTGACGAACATGCAAAATGAATCCATCCAGCGCATAGGCCGCACTCGAAAAATTCTTGACCTCCATCTTTGTTGCATATGACGCAATTCGATGACCTGGACACATTTAGCGATGGTTGGATTGACTGGCGTGGAATGCTTGCCTTCGCCATTTTTGCTTCTAGTAGGCGATAGTCGAAAAATAAAATAGATACTAGTTTATAAAATTATTATCAGGTGCAACGCATCAGTACGTCTATTCTTTCTTTATTCTTCCTCCTGAAAGTGAATGCAATTGCGTTAAGACTTCCGCGATTGGTCATTCTCTGGCTCTTTTTGTATGTATACTCTCGGACAACATTAATTTTTCAAGCTTTAGCTTTTCTGTATCTTTGCTAGAGTGCGATAAGTACACGTGTGGAACTTTGCAGTTAAACAGGGCCGGAAACCGTTCTAAGTTGCAAAGAAGATACTAAATTGGGGTGAAATATGTGGTGCTGAAAAAGAGTATTCGCTTCTATGGAAGGCGATCTACATTATATTTTGGCCACATGAGTTCAGGATATGCTTGGTTTAGTGGACAACGATAACTTGAATTACAAATGTGTGATCGACATTTTAAAACGTAAAGCCGTGACAACAAACAAAAAGGGTAGACATATCAGATCAGATAGCGGCATGTCACTCTCCTATCAGAAAATATGAATTTTACAAGAAGGAATAAGATTTGGATCACTATTTGGGACCAAAATCACATCATAACATATGCAATTACTGGTCGGGTTTACGAATTTACCTAGCCTTTGGTACTCTATTTATTCTAATAGAATATATTATATCTGCAACCTATATAGATTATATGAACAACTCCTCACGCGAGGTAAATAATGAGTTAATTCCAAAATCGTATTTCAACAAACCTGTATCATGCGTTATCTATAGCTGAAGTGAAATTAATGTTTCCTTGCAGTTTTAATGGAATATTTAGGGGTCAAAATAAACTGTTTAAGGCCATAGTCGGTTTTAAACATTTCAAAGATTTCTTAGGCAGGGTTAAACTTAACAAACTAGTGCCTCCGCGAGGATCAAAATCTATGAAATTTGCCACTGAAACATTGGAAGTTAAAAAATCTATGTTCCAAATACACAAGTTATAACTATTTTAAGAAAGTATAAGAAATCGTGTAGTTGTAGCGCTAGTGGGTAGGAGTATGGCAGGTTCAAAATAAATTTTGATGCCAGACTTCATAAGCCACACGATAGATTATTCATACCAAATTTGGTGAAATGAGGCCAACCCGTTACGGAGCTACGGTGGATCTCCAAAAATTTTAGGTTTATTTTAAAACAATAGAAATTATGAATTCTATTAAAACGTTGATTCTCAGCGAGCTTAAAATAAAACTTTGTGTATTAAGGCTACAGTGTGGATGAAAATCAGATTGTAGTGTAGCCACTAGGTCCACTAAATACTACATTTCATTAGCGGATATGTATGTGTATTTGTGCTGAATTTTCTTGAAAATCTTAAGATTTGTTATGAATTAAGGTTTACACGAACTTCGCAAAATGGGTTTATCTAACGCGAAATATTAAATTATAGGGAGCGAATTTGTTAATTATAAGCACCCGTAGCCTGGTTGACAACAATTATATTAAAATCTAACGGATTTTGGAAATTTCAGAACAAGGTATATTTGGGTTCTTATAAACCGGTCTGTAAGAGTTTATTTGTGATGCTGCGCAGTTAATTCGTGGCCTCAGTCAACCTCAGAAGCTGCCAAGTTAAGGTGAGTACGGTTCAGCCGCTTATGTGTTTAGTATGTATTCCGTGTAATTTGTTGTAATATAATGGATTAAATATAAAATGCGTATCAGTATAAGTGTTGCGACAAAGTAAAGATTTAGGTTTTAAGAGAATAAGATATATTAACCGTGAAACACTCTGATACATATTGTGTGAATATTTGGTGTAGTTTGTGAGTAATCTACTGTGGTTAAAAACATTCTCTAGAAAAACGTAGGTTGCACCTATACCACGACCATACTTGTTAGTGATAGTAACATTTGTATACAAAAAGAATTAAGACACCACATTATACGCAAGTTAAACTGGTCTATTTCTTTGGCACTAATTTGGATTAATCATTTTAGTTTTCCGAAACTTACTTTATAAGCGTAGTATAATTGTGCCTGCATTTTACCACCGAACGATATTTACTGCATAAAATCTTGCTGTAAAGATGTCTTCTTTCAACAAATGGAGTAAGATTTACAGAGTTTTAAAAATTCTAAGAGAGAATTCGTTGACGATTGTTTAACCAGAATTAAAACACGTTATTTCATCTATTTTACCTTTTATCTTGGACCAAAAAGAGTATATTATTTTATCAAAGTCTTAAGTAGTTTAGAAACAAATCTATAAGTCAAAATAAGTAATACAAAAATTTTGAACGCCGGAAACCTATTCTGCATTTGGACCTGAAAATTCTGGGAATTATGTTCTATTAATTTTAATACATAATAGTGCCACAAACTGAACAACCTGCATTGAGATTATATATTTAATGGATAACACATAAGCAAAACTGATGAATTCTTAGAATCAGTTCACCGTTTTTCTACAGATAAAAGCGCAAAATATGGATACAACTTCGGCTGTAATTGGAACCCTTTGTGATTAGGGGCTTTATGTGACAACATAATACTTATTAGATTTCTTATAATATTACTAGAATAAGTTATGGCTACAAATATAATTTTAATTCCAACTCGTTTTAATTTGATGCCAGCTGTTTTAAGAACAACGTTTTACATATTGTATTCCTTGCAAGGTTACTAGCACAAGCCATGATTACAAATGTTATTTTAATTTAAACCCGTTCTGATTCGGATGCTTACTGGTTTTGTATACTAACATAATATATTGTATATTCAAGCATGTACCTCCCTCACCCCACTATAGGACCTTCCACCGTCGCCTACCATCTACCACCACCCTCAGGTGACGTACCTTCCACACCCATGTAATACACCTTTAATTCATTGTAATATTACAAATGTAAGATATAGCTTCAATCGGTCGTTTGCAATTTATCTAGATTTAAAACCTTTTTGTTATAGAGTTTGACTGGTTGAACGGAATATAGCCAAATAAACACGAAAATTACACGATACGATGAATGAAGCCATGTTGCTGAATAATAACCAAAGGTGTCTTGGATTGTCAATGTCAAACTATTTACTGCGTTTAAAGGTATAACTTTTAGGAATCGGCGCCTTTTTAAGAATGCAGGCACAATGTACGCATGCTTTTTAATATGCGGCATTATTTAAGACATTTGTTAAATTTGCAAAAATACATGTTCCTAATGTTATAAAAATATCTAACGCACCCTCAGCATTGACGTTCACTAACACGCGTTATAATATTGCCAGCTAATATTATAAAACACTTATTACAAATTTTTTAATAGAAAGTGCTTAGTGTATCCGAAATTTTTTGCAATATTTTGCAAATTTAGATTACAAGAGAAAATTAAATCAACTTATTTAAGTGCCTCACTATGATTTCGCCTTGTTAACAAAACGATGTTGTCAACACTATGACTTGCTGAAAGTATGAAATTTGAAATTTTGGACATAGAGCCGTTACTTTTCAGTAGTTGCTACGACATTACTAATTTAAAGCTTGAAGGCAGATGTTTACACGCTGTATATAAAAACTATCAATACGTAAGGAAAAACAATTTAAAGTTTTTGTTATTTTTAGTATTATTTTTAACTTTAAACCTCAAGCGGTTAGTAAAATCGTGCTTTAAAACACTGTAATAGGATTCTCTTTTGTTGTCTAGTATAGCGTTGGAATTGCGAAGCACGTTCAAAAACACAGATATTCAACGCCATTTAACTAATGTTGGTACACAGTGCTTCTTATGTTTACTAATATATTATATACAACTACATATAAATAATAACGCGTGAAGCGTTAGCGATAAAATACTGAAAGATGATAATGACAATATTATCTTTCCATCTATAAAGTTCTTCATGACTAAACAAATGAGCTTGCGAATGCTGTCTGCTAGATGGCTCAACTTTATTGCTAATATATTATTTACAACTTTATTTATACTTTATTTACTAATATATTATATACAACTACATATAAATAATAACGCGTGAAGCGTTAGCGATAAAATACTGAAAGATGATAATGACAATATTATCTTTCCATCTATAAAGTTCTTCATGACTAAACAAATGAGCTTGCGAATGCTGTCTGCTAGATGGCTCAACTTTACTACGTCACTGACGCTGATACAGGGACAACTTCACGCTGATAGCAGTGCGACGAGAAAGTTATATTACAAAAATCATACAAGGGCGAGTTCAGAACTCGATGAGGGATAGCGGGAGAGTCCCTCCAAGCAGGATCAACCGGTTGACGAGGCTCATCAAGAGATTAAATTTTTGAAATTTTTTGGACTAAAAATCGGTTAAAAATTTTCCTCGATTTTGCCAATTTTTCCTTGATTTTTGCCAATTTTTTTCCAATTTTTGCCTATTTTTCTCAAAGTGTACCGCGCCGCTTCGTTGGATTATAGTGAAAGGTACTAGAAGTATCAGAAAACTTTAAGGTAACATAAACCTAAATTTATATCAGCTCTGCGGTAACCAATATCTGTGCCGCCGGAAAGGAACTGAAGTCGGTGAAATATTGAACTACATTCGCCACAAAATAGGCCCGCTAGAAAAATATTAAGAATGATGCTAAATAAGATCCTCAGGTATCTTATGATATAAATTAGATATTTCACCCCACCTTCAAATTCGCACAATTGGATACCGAAAATCCTGAATCGAACTGCTAGCTGCTTTTAATATTAATAATGATTCAACAGCTCTTGTTCATAAACGGATGCTCGTGCAGTCAAATGTATGATCACGTACACACAGAGCCTAAGCATCATTGTATTAAAGTAACTTCATTAAAATTGGATAATCCAATCCTCCCATACTCTTGTTCCAAACAATTTTATAAAGCTTGGCCAAAACTATAAACTTTATAAACTCAAATTGACCAAAACACATGACTTAACAGTAGAAATAAGACGAAGTGCAGATTTATAAATTCGTATATACATCGAGATTCCTAGAAAATATAAAGACGAAAATTTTGATCCGTCGGGAATCCAGACAGATTGGTTTCGTTGTTGCGCTATGTTGAGTAAAAGCTATATTGTGTATTATTAGTACTAGGTATATGATATTGGTTAAATGATACAAGGTCCTACTATTTACGGTAGCTGTGACTCTTTGGTTTAATTCCATTTGCCCGCAGCTTTTGAAGTAGTTAGATATACCGACCTTTTTTGCAGCATTCAATTTGTCTTGGCGAACCAATTTATTCAACAAAAACAACAAGACTAAAAATTTAAATAAAAATATAAATTCCAATAAATTTAAAAAAATTTACTTTATCTCAATTCTTGAAACATGAATAACCTCCAAAAACATAAGCAGAATTTACAATTTTTACACTTTTAGAAAAATAGAATATCGTTAAAATTGGATATATGGCATTTTACTTCTGATCAATCATGAAAAGTTTTAAATACAACTGAAAACGAATTTTTAATAATGAAGGAATGTCGGGAGCACGAAAATCCCTATTTAGAAACAAAGTAAATGCTGTAAATGCTGCAATTATTGCAACGCAAAATGCCAAATCAAGCTTACTAAAGACCTTCCTTGGATAAAGTGATGCAAAAACTCTCAGCTGTTATTTTAAAATGTGGAGGTTAAAACAAGCACTGCTAGGAATTATTTATAAATTCGATTCGGTCGTTCTTGCGTTATTGTTGATAGGACACTTCTTGCTACACTATTTAAACATCTTGGTAATGGTTTACCCTTTATGGGATTACTGTTTGCGTGACGGTTTGAGTGTTGACTTTTATAATTAGTATTGTTGGAAAGTAGAAGTAATATCTATATCGAGGGCAAATAATATATTTTGCAAATTTCAGAACAGAGCCTCTTTGTCCGTTTACTAACTCTTTTTAAAAAACTTTGCAGTACAATCAAATAAAGGCTAATTTATTAAAGTAGCTTCCTAGACGGGGTCTGTGTCTAGTTTATGAATAGCAATTGTTCGCCGTTTTAGGTGTTCTGGTAAGACCGGCATTGGAAGACAAGATTTCGCTTCCTGATGAAATTTTTATTTCAGCGACAAGTATAGAGCGATTCTAAAAACTGGGGCTCTGTTGTTCCTATCATACGGTGAAACCAAGTGAGGTTAACGCTTGAAAGTGGAACAAAGCTGTATAGTTGGATTCGGGCAACTAAAGAAATCGTTTAGATCAATTAAATAGTCCCAATTGTATCTTGGGAATCTTTTATGTTTAGTAGGTATATTGCAAGTTTAGCTTTTTATTCCGCGTGAATGTTTTTAACAATCGTCAATTCGTCTGGAGCGAGTAGTCTGAAATTTTACTGTAAACAAGCTAAATCATTCAGACTGTTTTATATTAGTGTCGTCTGGTTGTAAAGATGAAATTTGCACAAGTGCGGAACTGCAGATAACTGGTTTCAATTTTAGTCGAACCGATGGCGCTACTATTTGCAAAGTACACTTGTGTTTGAGTAAATACGATAGTAGATGGCACGTTTATAAAATAGGTTTTCCTGGTGTCATCACTGTTAAAATTACTCCCAGCAATTTTATGCTATTTGTAAAGAAAATAATACCAATTCACTAGTTCAAATAAACCATTTATTAGTTCTAGTTGTAAGCTATAAGGAGAGATGCGTCACTGGGACGACTTTATAATGAATTACATGTTATTGAGTCGCACGCGTTCTAAGTTTGTGAGTCACAAACCAATTATTTGTTACGTTCCATACCTGTAGCAAATATGTCATTTCAGGAATATAAACGTGGACATCAAAATGTTAACCACTGTTTAGGCTAAAAGCTGTATGGAGTTTATATCTCTGCCTCAAACCAGCGATCACGTAAAAAATTTGATGCAAATTTCTTCTATGTTGGAAGTATTCCTATGTATAATGCTAATAATATTGGCCCACGATAGAAAATCATGCGCAAAGAAATAGGGGAATCAAAAATCTGTTTTTAAGCTAATAGTGTAAAAGTTGGTGTTGAATTTTAACTCATCTGTCCAATATATATACTGTAATTCTTACCGCATACTTGTATATGCCTATTTTATACTTGACATTTGTATGACATATCCGAAATCGCGAATTAACTACATTCGGATAGTGTTTCTGGTAATATATAACCAAATTAATGTTGTTAGCACAACAAGTCCGGGATTTTTCATTTCGAAAGGTTTCTTTCGACTGTTGTCGGATGAGACATGCTTATATTTTAATCACAACCGCAATGTAATCAAGCAGCTTAGCATTTTTATTATGTCAGCTGAAATAAGTATACAGTGTACAGGAAACTGTGACTTACAAACCATGTTGGGAGAATAATGTGACAATAACACTACTACTGTTCACACTAGTAAATCGCGAAGCGATAAGAAACAGAGAGTGTTGCATTCGCGCTTAGTTATCTTTTGACCAAATTCATATCTCTGCACCCTTTTAAAGTCCTACGATAGTATTATGCGGCAGCAATGCCTTAATGACGACGCTAGCGTCATTTCAATAACATATCAAAACCGTAGAATTATTTTCGTCCAACGATCAAAAAGACAAAAAATTTTTTAAATTGTAAATCACAAATTTTAAGAGAAATTATAATTTGAAGAAAGATTTTTACTTTGTAGCACCTTAACAATTGCCTTATTAGATGCGTACCTCGCAAATTTAATATTGCTTTTATTGTGTTCAGCATCCCCAGACATATAGAGACCTACATACATCTATCTTTATTAAAATTTGGCAAAATTTAACTATTGGTCCCAAAATTTTACCAATTTTTGTTCAACTCCCGCCTTGCAGCAATAATAAATACACAATGCCGGGTAAAAAACAAAAATGTTTGAGTAAACTTAAGGTGACCTTGCCAACCATCCTATTTTGTAATTGCTAATATATTAATCGCAAACAATTGTTACTGAAAAAAGCTGAATTTCATTCTTTTTCCGCTAACCGAAAATTGGCAAAATCAAAGTCAAGTGCTGGAAATTAGACCCTGAGTTTGAACATAATTTCAAAGTTTTCAATTTGCAGAAATCCAGTTCCCTAACGCCTAGCCATTGAAATTTGGATTATTTAGTGTTCGATAACAAATTTAATGCAAAAGTGACGTCACAGTCAAATCGATCCTATTGTTAAGATCTCAGTGTTCGCGAACAAATCCGGTTTATTTCAAATTCGATAAATTTTCGCTCTCAAAAATTTGGATAATTTTCCTTGAATTTTCGGAAACACAAAATGATCAGATTTCAATCGCGAGCGCTGTGTTCGCGAGCAGTTTTACGCCGAATTCCAATTGCAAAAAAGCGTTCCGTAACAATTTATTTGCAAAATTACAAAATAGAATGTTCGGTGGGATCACTTTAAGTTTACTCGTGCATAAAACCAACAAAGTTAACTTGTTAAATAAATCTATAATTTTATAGTTCACCCATAAAAATTAGAAAAACTCACCTTCTCAACCTTTTGTAAATTTTCAGGCTTTCGGGGTGATCTTTAAACTGTGAAGTGCACTTCAGCGGCTGCACTACCGTCATTTTTAGACATCAAAACTGTAGAACTATTTTCATGCAATGATTCAAAAGGACTAAATCATCTGCCCTTACGAAAAATGTCTAACAGCGAAGCTGTGTAGCTCTCTCGATCTTGGTGATGGTCACCATTTATTGGTACGCTAGGTCCAGCAAGAGTTACAAAGCTTTAGGTTATTTAAATGGCTAAACTCAAAAAGTGTCAAATTCTAGCCGGATTTGTAAGTAGGAAATCATGGTAGCAACACAAATACAAAGCTAGGAGCACATATACAGTTCATAACGCATAGAATAATAGAATTTTGCCAGACACTTCGTTTCAACTATGTATGTGTTTGTGCGGATAAATACTGACATTACAAGCTTTTAAAATAAAAAACTAGATCACTTCTTATCCCTTACCGGTTATCCCACAAAGATGTTTTTACAGGAAAGTGTTAAGTACTACTGGCTTAAATCCTTTAAATCTAGAAAATCTAAATACAATGCTAAAAAAAATTTAGTCATTTAGTTCGTAAAGGCTTACTGCAGTACCTATATTAATGACTTTATTAAGTATAAAAGCATGCACTGCTCTAAAAACAATAACGCGCTTGCAATGTCTAAGTGGTTTAGTTCAACAGTATTTAATGATTTATAGCAGATGGTGAGTTGTTGCTGGAATGCTCAAGTTCTCAGTACATATTTACATTGGCTAGTGAACTATGAATTTTGGTAATTATTTGGAGTATTTTGTTAAAAATATATATCAACGTCGCATCAATTTTATCCATTAGTCTGCATATTTTTTCCAAAACAATGTGTATGCTTTTGTTTTCAGCATAATATGAAAGCGAATTTTATTTGGTTTTTAAAATGTAGATTTTATGAAGGTTAAGAAATATATCAAATACCTTGCATAGATTATAAATTTTTAAAGAATTGCTAAATTCGGTTTGTTAGCAGATACACAATACCCATTTGAAAATTTAGTGTGCGCACTGCCGCAATGTAAATCTTTGATGAATTGTCTTTGAAACATTTTTAGTATATTTTGCAACTGAAATAATAGTAATCGTGCACCAAGAAAAATTCAGTACGATTTCCCAGAAGCTGAAATGGACAGTGAATTAAACTATGATTAGAAATGTCAGTTTAAAACAAATGTCACTTACTCTCACAATAACATGTTTAGTTTAATATAGGATACATGCGAAAGATTCGATAGTGGTCTGTCAATGCTTTCAGTACAGGCTGTAGTAAATTTTCCTCGTTCTATATTCATTTAGTATTTCGAAATCATGAGATAAGGTATGTTGTATAATGTTCTCTAAGGTACCACAAGCTATGATTCTGAATTAAATACAGCCCGACATTTCGGCTATTCACGTAAACAATTTACAATACTATCCCCCCTCTAATTCTTTGGTCAAAGGTGTGAAATACGTTTATACTAGTAACTATTTGGTAATTATGGTTTCACAACACAAAATATGTAACGCGTTAAGCAGACATGATAACATGCACTACAGAAGATGGGGTATTAAGCAAATTCATGTCAGATAATATTTTGTCCCATTAAAACACTGTTGCGGAGTTAATCACAGCAGTAGCCTTTTTAGTGTTCCGTTAATGTACAACTACTCAGGTTATTGTGAATAAGTGACATTTGTTTTAAACTGACATCTCTAATCATAGTTTAATTCACTGTCCATTTCAGCTTCTGGGAAATCGTACTGAATTTTTCTTGGTGCACGATTACTATTATTTTAGTTGCAAAATATACTAAAAATGTTTCAAAGACAATTAGTCAAAGATTTACGTCGCGGCAGTGCGCACACTAAATTTTCAAATGGGTATTGTGTATCTGCTAACAAACCGAATTTAGCAATTCTTTAAAAATTTATAATCTATGCAAGGTATTTGATATATTTCTTAACCTTCATAAAATCTAGTTTTTAAAAACCAAATAAAATTCGCTTTCATATTATGCTGAAAACAAAAGCATACACATTGTTTGGAAAAAATATGCAGACTAATGGATAAAATTGATGCGACGTTGATATATATTTTTAACAAAATACTCCAAATAATTACCAAAATTCATAGTTCACTAGCCAATGTAAATATGTACTGAGAACTTGAGCATTCCAGCAACAACTCACCATCTGCTATAAATCATTAAATACTGTTGAACTAAACCACTTAGACATTGCAAGCGCGTTATTGTTTTTAGAGCAGTGCATGCTTTTATACTTAATAAAGTCATTAATATAGGTACTGCAGTAAGCCTTTACGAACTAAATGATTAAACCTTTTTTAGCATTGTATTTAAATTTTCTAGATTTAAAGGATTCACCCCAGTAGTACTTAACACTTTCCTGTAAAAACATCTTTGTGGGATACGTTCAGGGTAAAGGATAAGAAGTGATCTAGTTTTTTATTTTAAAAGCTTGTAATGTCAGTATTTATCCGCAAAAAAACATACATAGTTGAAACGAAGTGTCTGGCCAAAATCTTATTTATTCTATGCGTTATGAACTGTATATGTGCTCCTAGCTTTGTATTTGTGTTGCTACCATGATTTCCTAACTTACGAATACAGTAAGAACCTGACACTTTTTGAGTTTAGCCATTTAAATAACCTAAAGCTTTGTAACTCTTGCTGGACCTAGCGTACCCAATTAATGGTGACCATCACCAAGATCTTTTTAGTTACACAGCTTCGCTGTTAGACATTTTTCGTAAGGGCAGATGATTTAAGTCCTTTTGAATCATTGCATGAAAATAGTTTAAAATTTTTGATGTCTAAAAATGACGGTAGTGCAGCCGCTGAAGTGCACTTCACAGAGTTAAAGATCACCCCGAAAGCCTGAGAATTTACTAAAGGTTGAGAAGGTGAGTTTTTCTAATTTTTATGGGTGAACTATAAAATTATAGATTTATTTAACTAGTTAACTTTCTTGGTTTTATGCACGAGTAAACTTAAAGTGTATCCCACCGTAACATTCTATTTTGTAATTTTGCAAATAAATTGTTACAGAACACTTTTTTGCAATTGGAATTTGGCATAAACTGCTCGCGAACACAGCGCTCGCGATTGAAATCTGATCATTTTGTGTTTCCGAAAATTCAAGGAAAATTATCCAAATTTTTTGAGAGCGAAAATTTATCGAATTAAAATAAACCGGATTTCTCCAACACTGAGATCTTAACAATAGGATAAACTAACTATGGAGCGTCACTTTTGCATTAAATTTGTTATCGAACACTAAATAATCCAAATTTCAATGGCTAGGCGTTAGGGAACTGGATTTATATTGCAAATTGAAAACTTTGAAATTATGTTCAAACTCAGGGTCTAATTTCCAGCACTTGACTTACCAATTTCCAAATTTCGGCTAGCAAAAAAGCGAATGAAATTCAGCTTTTTTCAGTAACAATTGTTTGCGATTAATATATTAGCAATTACAAAATAGGATGGTTGGCAAGGTCACCTTACAAGTTTACTCAAACATTTTTGTTTTTATCCGGCATTGTGTGTTATTGCTGCAAGGCGGGAGTTGAACAAAAATTGGTAAAATTTTGGGACCAATAGTTAAATTTTGCCAAATTTTAATAAAGATAGATGTATGTAGGTCTCTATATGTCTGGGGATGCTGAACACAATTAAAAGCAATATTAAATTTGCGAGGTACGCGTATAATAAGGCAATTGTTAAGCGCTACAAAATTTAAAAATCTTACTTCAAATTATAATTTCTCTTAAAATTTGTGATTTACAATTTAAAAAATTTTTTGTTTTTTGATCGTTGGACAAAAAAGGTAGTACAGGTTTTGATATGTTATTGAAATGACGCTAGCGTCGTCATTAAGGCATTGCTGCCGCATAATACTGCCTCGAGTTTAGAGATTTTAAAAGGGTCTTAGGGAGACTGTATTTGGTCAAAAGATAACTAAGCGCGAATGCAACACTCTGTTTCTTATCGCTTCGCGATTTACTAGTGTGAAATGTAGTTGTGTTATTGTCACATTATTCTCCCATCATGTTTTGTAAGTCACAGTTTCCTTTACACTGTATAATTATTTCAGCTGACATAATAAAAATGCTAAGCTGCTTGATTACATTGCGGTTGTGATTAAAATATAAGCATGTCTCATCCGACAACAGTTTCTCGAAACCTTTCGAAATGAAAAATCCCGGACTTGTTGTGCTAACAACATTAATTTGGTTATATATTACCAGAAACACTATCCGAATATCATTAATTCGCGATTTCGGATATGTCATACTAATGTCAAGTATAAAATAGGCATATACAAGTATGCGGTAAGAATTACAGTATATATATTGGACAGATAATTTAAAATTTAACACCAACTTTTACACTATTAGCTTAAAAACAGATTTTTGATTCCCCTATTTCTTTGCGCATGATTTTCTATCGTGGGCCAATATTTTATTAGCATTATACATAGGAATACTTTCCAACATAGAAGAAATTTGCATCAAATTTTTTACGTGATCGCTGGTTTGAGGCAGAAACTAATTCCATACAGCTTTTAGCCTAAACAGTGGTTAACATTTTGATGTCCACGTTTATATTCCTAAAATGATTCCCTGTCCTTGCGGTGGGTCTGGAACGTAACAAATAATTGGTTTGTGACTCACAAACTTAGAACGCGTGCGACTAAATAACATGTGTAATTCATTATATAAAGTCGTCCCAGTGACGCATCTCTCCTTATAGCTTACAACTAGAACTAATAAATGGTTTATTTGAACTAGTGAATTGGTATTATTTTTCTTTACAAATAGCATAAAATTGCTGGGAGTAATTTTAACAGTGATGACACCAGGAAAACCTATTTTATAAACATGCCATCTACTATCGTATTTACTCAAACACAAGTGTACTTTGCAAATAGTAGCGCCATCGGTTGGCGTAAAATTAAAACCATTTATCCAGTTTCCGCACTTCTGCAAATTTCATCTTTACAACCAGACGACACTAAAATAAAACAGTCTGAATGATTTAGCTTGTTTACAGTAAAATTTAGGGTTGCTCGCTACAGACGAATTGACAATTGTTAAAAACATTTCACGCGGAATAAAAAGCTAAACTTGCAAATATACCTACTAAACATAAAAGAGTACAAAGTTAAGATTGGGACTATTTAATTGATCTAAACGATTTCTTTAGTTGCCCGAATCCAACTATACAGCTTTGTTCCACTTTCAAGCGTTAACCTGAGCTGGTTTCACCGTATGATAGGAACAACAGAGCCCCAGTTTTTTAGAATCGCTCTATCTACTTTATTCGCTGAAATAAAAATTTCATCAGGAAGCGAAATCTTGTCTTCCCAATGCCGGTCTTACCAGAACACCTAAAACAGCCAAAATTTGCTATTCATAAACTAGACACAGACCCCGTATTTCAAGCTACTTTAATAAATTAGCCTTTATTTGATTGTACTGCAAGAGTCCTAGAAAAAAAGTAAGTAAACGGACAAAGAGGCTCTGTTCTGAAATTTGCAAAATATCTTATTTTGCCCTCAAATAATAATTACTTCTACTTTCCAACAATACTAATTATAAAAGTCAACACTCAAACCGTCACGCAAACAGTAATCCCATAAAGGGTAAACCATTACCAAGATGTTTAAATAGTGTAGCAAGAAGTGTCCTATCAACAATAACGCAAGAACGACCGAATAGAATTTATAAATAATTCCTAGCAGTGCTTGTTTTAACCTCCACATTTTAAAATAACAGCTGAGAGTTTTTGCATCACTTTTTATCCAAGGAAGGTCTTTAGTAAGTTTGATTTGGCATTTTGCGTTGCAATAATTGCAGCATTTACAGCATTTACTTTGTTTCTAAATAGAGGAATTTGTCGTGCTCCCGACATTCCTTCATTATTAAAAATTAGTTTTTGCAGTTGTATTTAAAACTTTTCATGATTGATAGGAAGTAAAATGCCATATATCCAATTTTAACAATTTTCTATTTTTCTAAAAGTGTAAAAATTATTAAATTGTTCTTATGTTTTTGGAGGTTATTCATGTTTAAAGAATTGAATTAAAGTAAATTTTTTAAAATTTATTGGAATTTATATTTTTACTTAAATTTTTCATCTTGTTGTTTTTGTTGAATAAATTGGTTCGCCAAGACAAATTGAATGCTGCAAAAAAGGTGGGTCTATCTAACTACTTCAAAAGCTGCGGGCAAATGGAATTAAACCGAAGATTCACGGCTTTACCGTCAATCGTAGGACCTTGTATCATTTAACCAATATCATATACCTAGTACTAATAATACACAATATAGCTTTTACTCAACATAGCGCGACGACGAAACCAATCTGTCTTGGATTCCCGACGGATCAAAATTTTTCGTCTTTGTATATTTTATTATATTTCGATGTATATACGAATTTATAAATCTGCACTTCGTCTTATTTCTACTGTTAAGTCATGTGTTTTGGTCAATTTGAGTTTATAAAGTTTATAGTTTTGGCCAAGCTTTATAAAATTGTTTGGAACAAGAGTATGGGAGGATTGGATTATCCAATTTTAATGAAGTTACTTTAATACAATGATGCTTAGGCTCTGTGTGTACGTGATCATACATTTGACTGCACGAGCATCCGTTTGTGAACGCAGATCTATTGAATCATTATTAATATTAAAACCAGCTAGCAGTTCGATTCAGGATTTTCGAGTAACCAATTGTGCGAATTTGAAGGTGGGGTGAAATATCTAATTTATATCATAAGATACCTGAGGATCTTATTTAGCATCATTCTTAATATTTTTCTAGCGGGCCTATTTTATCGCGAATGTAGTTCAATATTTCACCGACTTCAGTTCCTTTCAGGCAGCACAGGATATTACATACCGCAGAGCTGATATAAATTTAGGTTCATGTTACCTTAAGTTTTCTGATACTTCTAGTATCTTTCACTATAATCCAACGAAGCGGCGCCAGTACACTTTGAGAAAAATAGGCGAAAATTAGAAAAAAATTGGCAAAAATCGAGGAAAAATTGGCAAAATCGAGGAAAATTTTTAACCGATTTTTAGTCCAAAAAATTTCAAAAATTTAATAACTTGATGAGCCTAGTAAACCGGTTGATCCTGCTGAAGAGATTCTCCCACTATCCCTCATCGAGTTCTGAACTCGCCCCTTATATGATCTTTGTAATATAACTTTCTCGTCGCACTGCTATCAGCGTGAAGTTGTCCCTGTATCAGCGTCAGTGACATAGTAAAGTTGGACCATATAGCAGACAGCATTCGCAGACTCATTTGTTTAGTCATGAAGAACTTTATAGATGGAAAGATAATATTGTCATTATCATTATCTTTCAGTATTTTATCGCTAACGCTTTCACGCGTTATTATTTTATATGTAGTTGTATATTAATATATTAGTAAATAAAGTATAAATAAAGTTGTAAATAATATATTAGCAATAAAGTTGAGCCATCTAGCAGACAGCATTCGCAAGCTCATTTGTTTAGTCATAAAAAACTTTATAGATGGAAAGATAATATTGCGTTTATCATTTTTAGGTATTTTATCGCTAACGCTTCACGCGTTATTATTTATATGTAGTTGTATATAATATATTAGTAAACATAAGAAGCACTGTGTACCAACATTAGTTAAATGGCGTTGAATATCTGTGTTTTTGAACGTGCTTCGCAATTCCAACGCTATACTAGACAACAAAAGAGAATCCTATTACAGTGTTTTTTAAAGCACGATTTTACTAACCGCTTGAGGTTTAAAGTTAAAAATAATACTAAAAATAACAAAAATTTTAAATTGTTTTTCCTTACGTATTGATAGTTTTTATATACAGCGTGTAAACATCTGCCTTCAAGCTTTAAATTAGTAATGTCGTAGCAACTACTTGAAAAGTAACGGCTCTATGTCCAAAATTTCAAATTTCATACTTTCAGCAAGTCATAGTGTTGACAACATCGTTTTGTTAACAAGGCGAAATCATAGTGAGGCACTTAAATAAGTTGATTTAATTTTCTCTTGTAATCTAAATTTGCAAAATATTTGCAGAAAATTTCGGATACACTAACCACATTATTATTAAAAAATTTGTAATAAGTGTTTTATAATATTAGCTGGCAATATTATAACTCTTGTTAGTGAACGTCAATGCTGAGGGTGCGTTAGATATTTTTATAACATTAGGAACGTGTATTTTTGCAAATTTAACAAATGTCTTTAAATAATGCCGCATATTAAAAAGCATGCGTACATTGTGCCTGCATTCTTAAAAAGGCGCCGATTCCTAAAAGTTATACCTTTAAACGCAGTAAATTGGTTTGACATTGACGATGCAAGACACCTTTGGTTATTATTAGGCGACATGGCTAACATCGAACGTATCGTGTGATTTTCGTGTTTATTTGGCTACTATTAAGTACAACCAGTCAAACTTGTATAACAAAAGAGGTTTTAAATCTAGATTAATAGCAAACGACCGATTGAAGCTATATCTTACATTTGTAAAGTGTACAAATAAATTAAAGGTGTATTACATGGGTGTGGAAGGTACGTCACCTGAGGGTGGTGGTAGATGGTAGGCGACGGTGGAAGGTCCTATAGTGGGGTGAGGGAGGTACATGCTTGAATATACAATATATTATGTTAGTATACAAAACCAGTAAGCATCCGAATAGGAACGGGTTTTCATATGTAAATGACATTTTGTAATCATGGCTTGTGCTAGTAACCTTGCAAGGAATACAATATGTTAAACGTTGTTTTCTTTAAAACAGCTGGCGCATTCAAACTAAAACAAGTTGGAATTAAAATTATATTTGTAGCCATCATTTTATTATTAGTAATATTATAAGAAATCTAATAAGTATTATGTTGTCACATAAAGCCCCTAATCACAAAGGGTTCCAATTACAGCCGAAGTTGTATCCATATTTTGCGCTTTTATCTGTAGAAAAACGGTGAATTGATTCTAAGAATTCATCAGTTTTTTACTTATGTGTTATCCATAAAATATATCATCTCAATACAGGTTGTTCAAGTTTGTGGCACTATTATGTATTAAAATTAATAGAACATAATTCCCAGAATTTTCAGGTCCAAATGCAGAATAGTTTTTCGCATTTCAAAATTTTTTGTATTACTTTATTTTGACTTATAGATTTGTTTCTAAACTTCTTAAGACTTCAATTGTAGATTGGTATCCTTCTTTTTGGTCCAAGATAAAAGGTAAAATAGATGAAATAACGTGTTTTAATTCTCGTTAAACAATCGTCAACGAATTATTCTCTTAGAATTTTTTAAAACTATATTAAATCTTTACTCCATTTGTAAAAAGAGCATCTTTACAGCAAGATTTTATGCAGTAAATATCGTTCAGTAGTAAAATACAGGCACAATTATACTACGCTTATAAAGTAAGTTTTCGGAAAACTAAAATGATTAATCCAAATTAGTGCCAAAGAATGACCAGTTTAACTTGCGTATAATGTGGTGTCTTAATTCTTTTTGTATACAAATGTTACTATCACTAACAAGTATGGTCGTGGTATAGGTGCAACCTACGTTTTTCTGAGAATGTTTTTAACCACAGTAGATTACTCACAAACTACACCAAATATTCACACAATATGTATTCGAGTGTTTCACGGTTAATATATACTTATTCTCTTAAAACCTAAATCTTACTTGTCGCAACACTTATACTGATAGCCATTTTATATTTAATCCATTATATACAACAAATTACACGGAATACATACTAAACACATAAGCGGCCTAACCGTACTAACTTAACTTGGCAGCTTCTGAGGTTGACTGAGGCCACGAATTAACTGCGCAGCATCACAAATAAACTCTTACAGACCGGTTTATAAGAACCCAAATATACCTTGTTCTGAAATTTCCAAAATCCGTTAGATTTTAATATAATTGTTGTCAACCAGGCTACGGGTGCTTATAATTAACAAATTCGCTCCCTATAATTTAATATTTCGCGTTAGATAAACCCATTTGCGAAGTTCGTGTAAACCTTAATTCATAACAAATCTTAAGATTTTCAAGAAAATTCAGCACAAATACACATACATATCCGCTAATGAAATGTAGTATTTAGTGGACCTAGTGGCTACACATACAATCTGATTTTCATCCACACTGTAGCCTTAATACACAAAGTTTTATTTTAAGCTCGCTGAGAATCAACGTTTTAATAGAATTCATAATTTCTATTGTTTTAAAATAAACCTAAAATTTTTGACAAATACATTTTTTTTTTTTTTTTTTTTTATGTTACGTACTTCGTTCAGTTACGTATTGCTAAAACTTTCTTTGAAAGTTCATTTTCAAAATGTTTAATTATCGTGCAAAATATATTTTTGTAGTTCTTTAGCCTTACGTTTAATACACATATAAACTTTTTATCGGTTAGGTAACGCAGTTGCCTCACTTATTCAAACCTCTAAACGTTAAGTATTAACCATGTAACATACCTAAAATTTTCTTTGAAAGTTAGTTTACAAAATGTTTAATTATCGTGCAAAATATATTTTTGTAGTTCTTTAGCCTTACGTTTAATACACATATAAACTTTTTATCGGTTAGGTAACGCAGTTGCCTCACTTATTCAAACCTCTAAACGGTAAGTATTAACCATGTAACATACCTAAAATTTTCTTTGAAAGTAAGTTTACAAAATGTTTAATTATCGTGCAAAATATATTTTTGTAGTTCTTTAGCCTTACGTTTAATACACATATAAACTTTTTATCGGTTAGGTAACGCAGTTGCCTCACTTATCCTGAACCTCTAAACGTTAAGTATTAACCATGTAACATACCTAAAATTTTCTTTGAAAGTTAGTTTACAAAATGTTTAATTATCGTGCAAAATATATTTTTGTAGTTCTTTAGCCTTACGTTTAATACACATATAAACTTTTTATCGGTTAGGTAACGCAGTTGCCTCACTTATTCAAACCTCTAAACGGTAAGTATTAACCATGTAACATACCTAAAATTTTCTTTGAAAGTTAGTTTACAAAATGTTTAATTATCGTGCAAAATATATTTTTGTAGTTCTTTAGCCTTACGTTTAATACACATATAAACTTTTTATCGGTTAGGTAACGCAGTTGCCTCACTTATTCAAACCTCTAAACGGTAAGTATTAACCATGTAACATACCTAAAATTTTCTTTGAAAGTTAGTTTACAAAATGTTTAATAATCGAGCAAAATATCTTTTTGTAGTTCTTTAGCCTTACCTTTAATACACATATAAACTTTTTATCGGTTAGGTAACGCAGTTGCCTCACTTATTCAAACCTCTAAACGGTAAGTATTAACCATGTAACATACCTGAAATTTTCTTTGAAAGTTAGTTTACAAAATGTTTAATTATCGTGCAAAATATATTTTTGTAGTTCTTTAGCCTTACGTTTAATACACATATAAACTTTTTATCGGTTAGGTAACGCAGATGTCTCACTTATTCAAACCTTTAAACGGTAAGTATTAACCATGTAACATACCTGAAATTTTCTTTGAAAGTTAGTTTACAAAATGTTTAATTATCGTGCA
>JASANE010006978.1:0-141692 GCA_030248225.1 Trileptium ribeirensis
CAACATCATTGGATAGTTGTATAGATTTGCACAGTACCATCGAGAAGATAACGGACCAAAAAATCCACAAACACCACATGCCGATCCAAGCTCTCAGACCAGGCGTATTCATATCGTAATAGCTAGTGTTATGGGGGTTTTCTGCGCGCCAATAAACAAAATTATACTGGATAACGTGATCGTTGAGCTTAAAATGACTTTCGTTGGATCATATAACTTCGTTGGCCCAGGTCCCGATCATCGTCGAGAAGCTGTAGGCATTTTTAACAAAATTCAACTTGCGATCATAATTATCCTCATTCAGAGCATGAATTAACGTCGGTTTAAAAAAGTTTTAGACCCCGAGCTTTTAACGATTGAAAAAACAGTCGATTTGCTGATGCCGGTTTCAGTCAGCATTTGCGTCAAATTAACTTTGTCGGAAATATTGTAAAATGGTAAGAAGCATTAGCTATCGCAGCATCGCTGGATGCGGTCGGTGGTCTCCATATTCGGGACAAGTCTGCTATGGAACCTATTAGGTCAAATCTTTTATAAATTAAAGCAATACTTTTATAATATGGAGGGTATAAAGACGAATTCCGGGACGTCTGTTGCAGAAATTCAGGGATATTTTTGGTACACTGAATACAAGTCTTACTGCAGTTATTCATCGATCAGCCGACTTAAGCCAAGTCTCAAACATTTTGTAATACGTTTATATTTATAATATGTTCCGCTATTATTCCTGAATATACCAGGGTTGTAAGTATATTATGTGAGTTTCAGTAACAGTAGAAGTTCGGGCATTACTGATAGGATACCCTAATTAAATTTATAATAGCAATTCGAATTGGAAGTAGATTTTGCAGTTATTCTGCAGTGTTACAGCATACATTTTGTCACTATAATATAGATATAGCCTCGAGTGCGTTTCGCGAGCAATGAAGTTGTTAAGTCCTCCCTCATCGCGTCGGAAACGTTAAAACTTTACTGTTGTCATTTGCAACTTTGCAAGAGCATGATTTATTTGGTTCGGATTTCATTTTCGATTGCGTTAACTATATACAGTTAAAAACTATGTGATCTCGATAGTTGTTACCTCAAAATGGGTAATGTGGAAAGTAGCAGAGGCAGAACGCTACTGCCTATGTCTTCATCTGATTTTAAATATAACTGCCAAAGTTGTGAACTTTTGTATGCGAAAAAGTGGCGTAGATTTTTTAAATTAAATACGTGACTTGCGTGGCTATATCTCTAGTTTAAACATTTGTGCCAAAATTGTGGTTCAACATATTAAACAATATTCACCTGCTCTCAGCGCAAACGAAAACTGTTCTGTAATTTTACCACTAGACGGTTTCATCCGTTAAATGTGATAAGATACTAAGTTAAAATAACGCATCAAATTGTCTATACCATCTTGCACAAATTAACATTTAGCGAACGTCCGATAATTAAGTGAATTTTAAAAATGATAGACGTATTCGAGGATTCATCCGTAGAACTAAAATGTCTAAGTTTTTGTCAAATGCAATAAAACATTCACGACATGTAATTTTCGCAGCATCCACTTTAATGCTTGATTGGGGCTGCTTTTTTGACCACATATGTTATTTCAACGTTGTAATTTACATGGTTAAAATCAAGCTAAGAGTCGTAAGCTATATTCCAAATTATTTATTCAGAGACTAGCTATGTGATGTTACTTAAATGATACAAGGCCCAACTACCAACAGCAGCTGGAAATAAGGATATAATATATAATTACATAAATATAACTTTGTAAGTATTTAAATATTAATATATAATTTTATAAATGCATAATATATAACTAGTGTAGACATATAACTACGAAATATATATTATGTTTACATAACTCGAGTATATCATTACACATTTATAATATATTGTTCAAACGGTGCGCGCGAATCCAACGTAGTTTAAAACGACGGCGCTAATGAGAAAATTGTGAAAATTTCTTTTTTTTTTTGACTGTTTCTGTCATTCAAAACACATGCTCATATGGATGGATTTCGGTAAATATTTTTATTCTATAAAAAAGTGATGATGGTGTTCCCCTTTAATTGATTGCGAGCAGTTATGAGCTCATCTTCCAAATAAAAATGGCTAAACAGGTTTTTAGAGATTCTTTGCCAAATTTAGCCATACGGGTACCAGTCTTTCGCAGCCCATATATCGCAACAAAGATGGAATGAATCATCATAGAATGAATCAGCTGATCGATATTTACAAATTTACAGACTAGGACTTTTTTGTGGCCTCGGCCGTTTTGGGCCCGAATATCGTCGACGCTTTACCGGAGACATAGCGATTTTTCGAATTGCGCCATGTTATTGCTTGTTTTTACCTTACAATGATTGTCTATTAGGTTATGAAGCACTGTCGAGACGAGCCCTTTACTATCTAGAGCCCAACTTGATTATATTATACCTTTTGTTGTTGTTTCAAAGTTTTCTGGTCGACGAACCCGTTTTTCAAAATGCAGTGAGCTTTCATTTGTCTGAATATATATTGCGTGCAGGGCAAGAAGGGTATATATAGGTTTATATTTCTTAAGGCTGTATACAATGATTTGGTTATCTAGTGGCTAGGTGCACATTTCATGACTTTCCATGGGTTTAGGGTCAATGAATAAGATTTCCAGAATATAGTCACTCTTCAGGTGTTTGGTTACGTATTTCGTTAAGGTCATCAAGTATAGTCTATATAAATTTTCGGTATGGTGAGTACGACGATTTGGTTATCTAGAGCCCACCACGAGTATTTCATGCCTTTTATGACGTTTTCTTTGGGTTTAGGGTCCATAAACCAATTTCCAGACAGCAACTGGTCTTCAGTATTTTGCTACATAACATCAAAAATAGTCTATATAGACACTTTGAGGTATGCTGAATACAATGACTTGGGTATCTAGAGTCCAGCGCTCATATTTTCATGGCTTTTTTCATAGGGTTTCAATGGGTTTGGGTCAATGAACCCGAAGTCCAGAATATAGTCTGTCTTTAGTTGTTTGGTTACGTATTGCATACGAGTCACCAAGGATTGTTTATATAGGTTTTCCGTTAGGCTGAATATGAGGATTTGGTTATGTAGAGACCAGCACAAAATATTGTGAGTTCTCAGTTATTTCCGGTGGGTTTTGGGTCGGCGAGGTTTTAGGGATTTCAATAGATTAGCGTTCAAGAGGGTTTAGGTTCGCATATTCATCAAACACAGCGTGTCACAAGCGATTAAACAAAATGAAACCACGCTCGCTCCGTTTCACCATCTCTTGCGAGTTAGTAGTGATTATTTAGTTGCAATTATACAATATATGCTTTATAACCATAATGTACACCTATATCATCAAATCGAACCATTGTAGTGATCTTCCGTGGCAGTGGTTCGAGCACAGGTCCCACAATCTTGAGATCGCGTCTTCGAACCCCCTCCCCGTTCGCAGAATCTCCTTACACGAGAGGCTAGGTTAAGTGGCATAAATGGGCAAGAGTTTGCTCGGAAGGTAGCAGTGATTTAATGTGTGCTCATGGGCGTACATTTGGGGCGGTTCACCCCCCAACAATTTTGACAACAGGTTTTGCCTGTTATAGCAACCCCCCACTTTTAGAAAGCTTTAGGTTTGATCGGGCACTTATAGACTGCTTGGTATTTAAGGGAATGCGGAATGTCTCAAGCTGCACGCACTTTTTCCTAGAAATAAACTAGCTTAAACACGTATGTGTTTATTAAATATATAAACGCAATAAATATATAAATTAAATATATAAATATAGAGCGTATGTATATCGACATATATACCTATATATGTTAGAAGAGTTGACCGAGATTTATAAGGTCCATAACTCGATAGCCGATTGTCTTCATTCTCTGCCATCCCTCACAGTGGGGCACGGATAGTCACACACGCTGACCCCGCCCGCCCCTATCCCATCCCCATCCCTTAGCCATAGGCCTATTACCAGGGTAAAGCTTCGATAAGCTGAAGACCAATAACATTTGATTTTTTTCCGAAAACATATCAATCTCCCAGATTTGAAACAAAATCTGCCCCACTATGTGTGTTGGAGTGCTTTAATAGCTTTAATTTTATATTATTATTATATTATACAACTATAATATATTATTTAGCTATAATTATATTGCATCTCATAACCATAATATAAGGCCATATTTTATATTTGTAATTATTCGAAATAAAAAAAGGCTATTGCAATTAAACAGTCAATTTGCATGTATTTAGTTTACCGATATACGTTCTTAAATCGAACGATAACAGCAAAACCAAATAAAACCGTCAGTTTCACGCATTTGCCTTGAGCATAACCAAAACAGTAAGAGGCACAAACAGAGAAGATTTTGTAAAATATAATTATTAGTTATCCTTCTTATCTTTAAGGCTGTTGGTGCAATACAAAAATGGTGTATTTTCACAAATTTAGTGCAGTAAGGCATGCAGATGTTGGGTATTAAAATTATGGTTTCGTTGAACCACACTGGCTATCCTTATCAAAATGCGAATAATTTTCGGTTACACAGATACAAAAATTATGTATGGTCCAGAAAAGTGCGGACCTCGACAACGGAGAATTAAACACCATATTTATTCGTCAGAGATATAAATTAACGAAGAGGTTAAAGTAATACAATTCGTATGCTTTATGTATAAATTTTCAATAAAGAGGTATATAATATATAGAAATTTCTGAAATAATATTGACGTTGTTTAACGACTGTAACTCAACAATAAAAATTGTGACAATGCTGTAACGATGTATACGAACACAACCAGGAGAAACATGCGACAGCTGTCGTTGACGGCGATATCTTTTCGGATAAAGTTTGTTTGTTGTAGTATAATTGTTTGAAATCGATTGTGTCTGATGAATACAGAAAATATTTCAAGATATTCGTAGAAGATATTTATAAATTTCGTTACCGGATTGCTTCCGATTACAATAATGCATTGATATCGTAGGAACGAGGCTAGTTCTCTCATCGAATATGCAAAATGAGCAATGCAGTGTATAAATTGGCTTTGAACAAATATGACAGCCTCTGCCGCGAATACCACAGACCCCAGTGTTGAAAGCATAGTTAGTGTTGCTGATTCTATTGTACGACCAAGTCCAACAAATGTCAATGATCGCCAATAACTGTTACCATAAAAAGAAGTTGCCGAATTACAAAAGTCTTTAAAACAGGTACAAGCCCGTATTGATCCTGTGGTATGCGTCGGGAAATCAGCAGTTCCCGTTGGTCGTAGATAGCGATTGGTTGTGTTTCAGCCAGTCGTTTTGATGAAACTGCGGTTTGATCGAATCCGTTCTTTAGAAGATTGTCGTAGCAACCTCGGATGTATGCTTTTATGATTTCTCCTAAAATATTGCAATTATAACGGATTATATTTAAACGAGGAGCGTTGCGTATGTAAGCACTATTTCCACGAAGTTAGGCTGAGAACGGTCTGCGGTAAGGCAGCAGTAAATATACAAAAAAATACGACTACTTCATGACATATATAGTATCAGGTCGTTCTGGTGGTCGCAGAACTTTTATTTCTACACGGATCCAGAAAAGTAAATGTATAACAATTGTACTTTCTTCAGATATTGTAATCAATAAATTAAAATCACTTATTACTGTAACATATCAAATTGCCTTTCATAGCCAAATCCAGGATGAGCGCTAGAGCTAGGCCGAACCCATATTGTAATAAAAGAGCGGAGGAATGTTTCCTTGTCAACGATGCAGATAGCGCAGGCAAAATGACATATTTAAAATGTTCTTAACCGCTTCCTTCTGAAACCAAATCTTAGACTGCACAATCTCGAACAAACTTTTGTTCCGACCGCTCATTCAACTTATACTGCTCGAGTGCAAGTCTTGGAAGGACAGCCATTAGGCAATTTAGCAGCGGAGCCTCAAAACGCGAAAGAACAACGCACTTGAAATCGCACGTATACGGACAAACTCGGCAATAAGTTAGCCACGTAGTGTACGCTGCGACATATGTGTCAACATACGAGCGAAAGGGTTAGAAAACAACAAGTTATTACCTTTGATGTTGCCCAGTAGGTAATTACAAACTCCGTAATTTACAGTTGCTATGGTCGTTGTACAAGTGCCAGTATTCTCATGCAAACCGAGAACTTTAACGCTTTTTGTAAGGAACAATTATCATTGCTAAGAAAAACTTCCAAATCCTGACAAAAAAACAGTAAAATCTGTTTTTAACGACATTGCTGAAAAATTATTGTGAAACAAGTTGGATTATCCTATTATCTTACGACAGTTATGCAGATTTCTATTACAACAACGACCATAACTCAGAATCGATTTGGTCATCCCTCCATTTTTTTCAGATTTCATGGTGTTTATAGACTGGCAAATGCAGATAACCACAATTATATCTAAAGCTTCTACTTTCACTATTAATGATCAAATAATTCCTATGTATAAATATAAATTGGTACGAATCTTTAATTCTATTGTAAATCAGGATTACTAGCAAAGTAATTTTCAGTTTTATTTAGTCAAATTTCAGTAATGTTTTAGTTCAAATCGTCAAATGTGTAGAACATCGTGCAGGACATACTGACATAATAACAACACAGCAATAAAATTATTCGATAGTAAAGTAGGAACGCCATAGCTATTTGGTAGCACAATGTAGTGGGTATTGCTACTGCCTTTTGCATTTTATGATTGTTTAATGGTTTTGGGTCAAATTTTATTACAATGTGTACACAGTTGTATGTATAATCGTGATAATTTGGATTTTTACCCCAGAATTATCTGAAGTCATGAAATAAAGTGTTGAAAAACAGTAACTTTGTTGCAAAACTGTTGCAAATTTCATTATAATTTAAGAACAGCAAATGTATGGTCGTGTTACAAGTTTTACATGTGGCTGCATGTGTTCCGAGTATATATCTAAGTTTTATGGCGGTCATATAATGTTTATATTTACCAACAGCCAGAATTTTGCTACGACTTAACGTTTCTCTCGGCTAAAATTGGACATATTATTGTCGCGTTAACATTTATCTTCAAAGTCAATAAACCGACTTCTTTACGGTTCAAGCGTAAATGCTGTGCACGCGTATTGGTCACTCGCTACTCGATTATATAGATTTTGTCGTTACAGCTGGTAAGAAAATAATTGGAATGGCTGCTCAATACAATACTGCGAATAACCCAGTTTTGACCCAAACATCCTCATAAAAAGACAGCGACATTGCCTGCAAGTCTTTAATTAAAATTTAACGATTTACATTCCAGCAAAAGATGTTTTAAACGCTGTAGGGCTGATAACAAAGTACAAGAAGAGAGTCAAAACAATATCACAGCAGTTATAGATTAAGTAAGTTTAAAATTTCTCTATTTATTAACATAAGACTTGCGAATATTAATATCTAAGCTTTATTAAAAATAAGTATGATATGTCGCATATGTAAGCGTGAAATTCAAGCCACATTTACCCCCTCCCTCAAGGCATCACCATTCCACACCCATCATCCCTCCTCCGCACCGAAGGCGCGTGCAAAATTTTGTGAAAAGAAAACGTGGTAAAACTTATTACGTATTGAAAAAAGTGAAGAAATTTCAGCAAAAATAAGATAAATTAGCGAAAATAGGGAAAATTGACAAGATTTTATCAAAATTAAGAAAAACTCTAGGATCCTAGAAACGTGGAAAATTTACCCACAACGCTATTGATTTATAATCAGGATCCTTATATTACTTTATTTTACTGCTAGAAACATCTACCCACCAGCACCTATGATTAATATACTATGGTAGCGATCAAAATTATAGCTAAACCAGCAATCTATCTTGTCACAATTGTCAAAATTTTCGGAATTTATTGAACATTTTTTTTGTAATTTTATGCAACATGTTTCAACTAAAGAATTTTGTGCGTGCTACTTAAAGTTGGTTCATAATTCAATAGCCGCAAGACAATGCTATGTGATAGCTAGTTAATGGTTTAATACATTCTCATATAGTGCCATCATTGAGTGTAGTAGCGTTCACTGCATTCTGCTAGCTTATAACGCTATTATAAGTTACTACAAATTTCTACCGCTTAGCGCACGATGGTTTTATTATATTGTTAAACTTGGTAAATGACCTTAACAGCAATTTCGTAGTGCTAAATGAAGCAATGGCAATACAGTTTAATGCATATTTACAGTTGATGGATGTACAATCTCATCGTATGCAGGCAATATGAGTAACCTACAACAAAAAGATTTGTGCTCGCTATTTAGCTTTATCTGCTGTGAATGTATAATGCTTGCTTGACTTAATCTATATAGAAAAGCAAGAGCATATTTAACAGTAATTTCGAAGCTACAAGGTAAAAGATAGTTTGGAAGTATTAAAAAATCAATTCAAATGTGAAATTGTTAAAAATACTAGTATACCCGTGTGCTTCATGCGACACTTCATGAATTATATACCACGGGTGACAAGCGTTAAATTAAAAAATCGACCCTTTGTCAACACATAGAGTTAACCAACTATAACAAGTTAGTTTAAACTCAGTCATGTCCTGCTCCTCTCGGTAGTTTAGTGCGTTCTAACATTCTACCATGGAAGTCTAGATGCGCAGTTCTGACGAAGTAATTATTACATTGTCGTAAACTTTAATACCTTCTAGTTTAGACTTCACCGTGCAAACGCTAGTAACACAAATCTCGGCAGTAACCGCTTGAAATAATCTGTTTCCTTGTTTCAGATACAAGCAAATGTTACAGCTGCATGTCGTCCATCTATTCGAGTAGAATGATAATTGGAAATGTAAAATCAATTTTCAATACACCAGAGAACTTTACTGATCGATGCAATTCCGGAACTCCGAAGCAAGGAATCGGATTCATTTACTGCCATTCTATCTGTGTTTCACTCGAGGAAGAAATTGATCTTGGAGGTTGGTTTTAACATCCATGTTCTCCAAAAGGGTCGATTTTTTAATTTAACGCTTGTCACCCGTGGTATATAATTCATGAAGTGTCGCATGAAGCACACGGGTATACTAGTATTTTTAACAATTTCACATTTGAATTGATTTTTTAATACTCCAAACTATCTTTTACCTTGTAGCTTCGAAATTACTGTTAAATATGCTCTTGCTTTTCTATATAGATTAAGTAGAGACAAGCATTATACATTCACAGCAGATAAAGCTAAATAGCGAGCACAAATCTTTTTGTTGTAGGTTACTCATATTGCCTGCATACAATGAGGATATACTCATACGATCAACTGTAAATATGCGTTGAACTGTCATTGCTGAGTTTGGCACTACAAAATTGCTGTTAAGGTCATTTACCAAGTTTAACAATATAATAAAACCATCGTGCGCTAAGCGGTAGAAATTTGTAGTAACTTATAATAGCGTTATTAGCTTAAATGCAGTGAACGCTACTACACTCAATGATGGCACTATATTAAATATATTAAACCATTAACTAGCTATCACATAGCATTGTCTTGCGGCTATTGAATTATGAACCGACTTCGTAGCACGCACAAAATTCTTTAGTTGAAACATGTTGCGTGAAATTACGAAAAAATGTACAATAAATTCCGAAAATTTTGACAATTGTGACAAGATAGATTGCTGGTTTAGCTATAATTTTGATCGCTACCATAGTATATTAATCATAGGTGCTCATAGGTAGATGTTTCTGGCGGTGGAGTGAAGTAATCTGGGTCCTGGTAGTAAGTCAATAGCGTTGTGGGTAAATTTTCCACGTTTCTAGGATCCTACAGTTTTTCTTAATTTTGATAAAATCTTGTCAATTTTCCCCTATTTTCGCTAATTTATCTTATTTTTGCTGAAATTTCTTCACTTTTTGCAAATACGTGATAAATTTTACCACGTTTTCTTTTCACAAAATTTTGCACGCGCCTTCGGTGCGGAGGAGATGAGATGGGTGTGGAATGGTGATGCCTTGAGGGAGGGGGTAAATGTGGCTTGAATTTCACGCTTACATATGCGACATATCATACTTATTTTAATAAACTTAGATATTAATATTCGCAAGTCTTATATTAATAAATAGAGAAATTTTAAACTTACTTAATCTATAACTGCTGTGATATTGTTTTGACTCTCTTTCTGTACTTTGTTATCAGCCCTACAGCGTAAAACATCTTTTGCTGGAATGTAAATCGTTAAATTTTAATTAAAGACTTGCAGGCAATGTCGCTGTCTTTTTATGAGGATGTTTGGGTCAAAACTGGGTTATTCGCAGTATTGTATTGAGCAGCATTCCAATTATTTTCTTACCAGCTGTAACGACAAAATCTATATAATAGAGTAGCGAGTGACCAATACGCGTGCACAGCATTTACGCTTGAACCGTAAAGAAGTCGGTTTATTGACTTTGAAGATAAATGTTAACGCGACAATAATATGTCCAATTTTAGCCAGAGAAACGTTAAGTCGTAGCAAAATTCTGGCTGTTGGTAAAATAAACATTATATGACCGCCATAAAACTTAGATATATACTCGGAACACATGAGCCACATGTAAAACTTGTAACACGACCATACATTTGCTGTTCTTAAATTATAATGAAATTTGCAACAGTTTTGCAACAAAGTTACTGTTTTCAACACTTTATTTCATGACTTAGATAATTCTGGGGTAAAAATACAAATATCACGATTATACATACAACTGTGTACACATTGTAAAAATTAGAACCAAAACCATTAAACAATCATAAAATGCAAAAGGCAGCAGCAATACCCACTACATTGTGCTACCAAATAGCTATGGCGTTCCTACTTACTATCGAATAATTTTATTGCTGTGTTGTTATTATGTCAGTATGTCCTGCACGATGTTCTACACATTTGACAATTTGAACTAAAACATTACTGAAATTTGACTAAATAAAACTGAAAATTACTTGCTAGTAATCCTGATTTACGATGAATTAAAGATTCGTACCAATTTATATTTATACATAGGAATTATTTGATCATTAATAGTGAAAGTAGAAGCTTTAGATATAAATGTGGTTATCTGCATTTGCCAGTCTATAAACACCATGAAATCTAAAAAATGGAGGGATGACCAAATCGATTCTGAGTTATGGTCGTTGTTGTAATAGAAATCTGCATAACTGTCGTAAGATAATAGGATAATCCAACTTGTTTCACAATAATTTTTCAGCAATGTCGTTAAAAACAGATTTTACTGTTTTATTGTCAGATTTGGAAGTTTTTCTTAGCAATGATAATTGTTCCTTACAAAAAGCGTTAAAGTTCTCGGTTTGCATGAGAATATTGGCACTTGTACAACGACCATAGCAACTGTAAATTACGGAGTTTGTAATTACCTACTGGGCAACATCAAAGGTAATAACTTGTTGTTATTAACCCTTTCGCTCGTATATTGACACATATGTCGCAGCGTACACTACGTGGCTAACTTATTGCCGAGTTTGTCCGTATACGTGCGTTTCAAGTGCGTTGTTCTTTCGCGTTTTGAGGCTCCGCTGCTAAATTGCCTAATGGCTAGCCTACAAGACTTGCACTCGAGCGGTCTAAGTTGAATCGGCGGTCGGAACAAAAGTTTGTTCAAGATTGTGCAGTCTAAGATTTGGTTTCAGAAGGAAGCGGTTAAGAACGTTTAAAATGTCATTTTGCCTGCGCTATCTGCATCGTTGACAAGGAAACATTCCTCCGCTCTTTTATTACAATATGGGTTCGGCCTAGCTCTAGCGCTCATCCTGGATTTGGCTATGAAAGGCAATTTGATATGTTACAGTAATAAGTGATTTAATTTATTGATTACAATATCTGAAGAAAGTACAATTATTATACATTTACTTCTGGATCCGTGTAGGAATAAAAGTTCTGCGACCACCAGAACGACCTGATACTATATATGTCATGAAGTAGTCGTATTTTTTTGTATATTTACTGCTGCCTTACCGCAGACCGTTCTCAGCCTAACTTCGTGGAAATAGTGCTTACATACGCAACGCTCCTCGTTTAAATATAATCCGTTATAATTGCAATATTTTAGGAGAAATCATAAAAGCATACATCCGAGGTTGCTACGACAATCTTCTAAAGAACGGATTCAATCAAACCGCAGTGCGTCAAAACGACTGGCTGAGACGCGACAATTGTCGCTATTACGACCGACGGGAACTGCTAAAATTACCGACGCATACCACAGGATCAATACGGGCTTGTACCTGTTTTAAAGACTTTTGTAATTCGGCAACTTCTTTTTATGGTAACAGTTATTGGCGATCATTGACATTTGTTGGACTTGGTCGTACAATAGAATCAGCAACACTAACTATGCTTTCAACACTGGGGTCTGTGGTATTCGCCAGCAGCAGCTGTAATATTGTTCAAAGCCAATTTATACACTGCATTGCTCATTTTGCATATTCGATGAGAGAACTAGCCTCGTTCCTACGATATCAATGCATTATTGTAATCGGAAGCAATCCGGTAACGAAATTTATAAATATCTTCTACGAATATCTTGAAAAATTGTCTGTATTCATCAGACACAATCGATTTCAAACAATTATACTACAACAAACAAACTTTATCCGAAAAGATATCGCCGTCAACGACAGCTGTGGCATGTTTCTCCTGGTTGTGTTCGTATACATCGTTACAGCATTGTCACAATTTATTCTGTTGAGCTACAGTCGTTAAACAACGTCAATATTATTTCAGAAATTTCTATATATTATATACCTCTTTATTGAAAATTTATACATAAAGCATACGAATTGTATTACTTTAACCTCTTCGTTAATTTATATCTCTGACGAATAAATATGGTGTTTAATTTGCCGTTGTAAAGTACACACTTCTGGACCATACATAATTTTTGTATCTGTGTAACCGAAAATTATTCGCATTTTGATAAGGATAGCCAGTGTGGTTCAACGAAACCATAATTTTAATACCCAACATCTGCATGCCTTACTGCACTAAATTTGTGAAAATACACCATTTTTGTATTGCACCAACAGCCTTAAAGATAAGAAGGATAACTAATAATTATATTTTACAAAATCTTCTCTGTTTGTGCCTCTTACTGTTTTGGTTATGCTCAAGGCAAATGCGTGAAACTGACGGTTTTATTTGGTTTTGCTGTTATCGTTCGATTTAAGAACGTATATCGGTAAACTAAATACATGCAAATTGACTGTTTAATTGCAATAGCCTTTTTTTATTTCGAATAATTACAAATATAAAATATGGCCTTATATTATGGTTATGAGATGCAATATAATTATAGCTAAATAATATATTATAGTTGTATAATATAATAATAATATAAAATTAAAGCTATTAAAGCACTCCAACACACATAGTGGGGCAGATTTTGTTTCAAATCTGGGAGATTGATATGTTTTCGGAAAAAAATCAAATGTTATTGGTCTTCAGCTTATCGAAGCTTTACCCTGGTAATAGGCCTATGGCTAAGGGATGGGGATGGGATAGGGGCGGGCGGGGTCAGCGTGTGTGACTATCCGTGCCCCACTGTGAGGGATGGCAGAGAATGAAGACAATCGGCTATCGAGTTATGGACCTTATAAATCTCGGTCAACTCTTCTAACATATATAGGTATATATGTCGATATACATACGCTCTATATTTATATATTTAATTTATATATTTATTGCGTTTATATATTTAATAAACACATACGTGTTTATTAAGCTAGTTTATTTCTAGGAAAAAGTGCGTGCAGCTTGAGACATTCCGCATTCCCTTAAATACCAAGCAGTCTATAAGTGCCCGATCAAACCTAAAGCTTTCTAAAAGTGGGGGGTTGCTATAACGGGCCAAACCTGTTGTCAAAATTGTTGGGGGGTGAACCGCCCCAAATGTACGCCCATGAGCACACATTAAATCACTGCTACCTTCCGAGCAAACTCTTGCCCATTTATGCCACTTAACCTAGCCTCTCGTGTAAGGAGATTCTGCGAACGGGGGAGGGGGGTTCGAACACGCGATCTCAAGATTGTGGGACCTGTGCTCGAACCACTGCCACGGAAGATCACTACAATGGTTAGATTTGATGCAGTATAGGTGTACATTATGGTTATAAAGCATATATTGTATAATTGCAACTAAATAATCACTACTAACTCGCAAGAGATGGTGAAACGGAGCGAGCGTGGTTTCATTTTGTTTAATCGCTTGTGACACGCTGTGTTTGATGAATATGCGAACCTAAACCCTCTTGAACGTGAATCTATTGAAATCCCTAAAACCTCGCCGACCCAAAACCCACCGGAAATAACTGAGAACTCACCAAGTATTTGTGCTGGTCTCTACATAACCAAATCCTCATATTCAGCCTAACGGAAAACCTATATAAACAATCCTTGGTGACTCGTACGCAATACGTAACCAAACAACTAAAGACAGACTATATTCTGGACTTCGGGTTCATTGACCCAAACCCATTGAAACCCTATGAAAAAAGCCATGAAATATGAGCGCTGGACTGTAGATAACCAAGTCATTGTATTCAGCATACCTCAAAGCGTCTATATAGACTATTTTTGATGTTATGTAGCAAAATACTGAAGACCAGTTGCTGTCTGGAAATCGGTTCATTGACCCTAATCCCAATGAAAACGTCTGAAGAGCCACAAGACTCGTGCTAGACTCTAGATAAACAAGCTATCATGTTAAGCCTGCCGGAAAACTTATATAAACAATTCTTAATGACCTGTACGCAATACGTAACCAAACAACTGAAAAGTGACTATATTCTGGTAATCTGGTTCATTGACCCTAAACTCCATGAAAACGTCTGAAAATCCATGAGATACCTGTGTTGGACTCTGGATGACCAAATCATTGTATTCAGCCTTAATAAACACCCTTATATAGACCATTCTTGATGCCCTGCACGCAATACATAATCAAACAAATGAAAACGCACTGCATTTTCAAAATCCGGTTCGTCGACCAGAAAACTTTTGAAATGCCAAGAAAAGGTATAATATAGTCAAGTTGGTCTCTATATAGCAAAAGCATCGTATCCAGTGTTCTTGAGATCCTAACAGACTATCACTGTAACCTAAAAGAAACAACACGGCGAAATTCGAAAGACCGCTATTTCTGGCAAGTCGTCGATGAACCACATTTGGGCCCTCAGCAGCCCAGGGAGTGGTCCTAGAGAATAGTTCTAGGCAGCAAATTTGTAGATTTCGATACACTAATTCATTTTTCGATACGAAACCTGTGTCGTGATGTATCGGCTGCGAAAGACTGGCACCTGTATGGCCAGATTTGGCAAATATTTAAAAACCTGTTTTTTGCCATTTTGACCCGGAAGATGGGTCGGAGCTGTTCGCGTTCAACTGAAAGAAACATCCTCGTTATTTTTTCTATAGAATAAAAAAGAGTAACCGAAATACGTCTACCCGAAAATGAGTTATGAATGACAGAAACAGGCAAAAATAAAATTTTCACGATTCTTCTTCATAGCGATCTCTGTGAAACTCCGCTAATTCATTCGCTCTGTTTCAATAATATATTATAAATGTGTAATGATATACTCGAGTTATGTAAACATAATATATATTTCGTAGTTATATGTCTACACTAGTTATATATTATGCATTTATAAAATTATATATTAATATTTAAATACTTACAAAGTTATATTTATGTAATTATATATTATATCCTTATTTCCAGCTGCTGTTGGTAGTTGGGCCTTGTATCATTTAACTAACATCACATAGCTAGTCTAAATAAATAATTTGGAATATAGCTTACGACTCTTAGCTTGATTTTAACCATGTAAATTACAACGTTGAAATAACATATGTGGTCGAAAAAGCAGCCCCAATCAAGCATTAAAGTGGATGCTGCGAAAATTACATGTCGTGAATGTTTTATTGCATTTGACAAAAACTTAGACATTTTAGTTCTACGGATGAATCCTCGAATACGTCTATCATTTTTAAAATTCACTTAATTATCGGACGTTCGCTAAATGTTAATTTGTGCAAGATGGTATAGACAATTTGATGCGTTATTTTAACTTAGTATCTTATCACATTTAACGGATGAAACCGTCTAGTGGTAAAATTACAGAACAGTTTTCGTTTGCGCTGAGAGCAGGTGAATATTGTTTAATATGTTGAACCACAATTTTGGCACAAATGTTTAAACTAGAGATATAGCCACGCAAGTCACGTATTTAATTTAAAAAATCTACGCCACTTTTTCGCATACAAAAGTTCACAACTTTGGCAGTTATATTTAAAATCAGATGAAGACATAGGCAGTAGCGTTCTGCCTCTGCTACTTTCCACATTACCCATTTTGAGGTAACAACTATCGAGATCACATAGTTTTTAACTGTATATAGTTAACGCAATCGAAAATGAAATCCGAACCAAATAAATCATGCTCTTGCAAAGTTGCAAATGACAACAGTAAAGTTTTAACGTTTCCGACGCGATGAGGGAGGACTTAACAACTTCATTGCTCGCGAAACGCACTCGAGGCTATATCTATATTATAGTGACAAAATGTATGCTGTAACACTGCAGAATAACTGCAAAATCTACTTCCAATTCGAATTGCTATTATAAATTTAATTAGGGTATCCTATCAGTAATGCCCGAACTTCTACTGTTACTGAAACTCACATAATATACTTACAACCCTGGTATATTCAGGAATAATAGCGGAACATATTATAAATATAAACGTATTACAAAATGTTTGAGACTTGGCTTAAGTCGGCTGATCGATGAATAACTGCAGTAAGACTGTATTCAGTGTACCAAAAATAACCCTGAATTTCTGCAACAGACGTCCCGGAATTCGTCTTTATACCCTCCATATTATAAAAGTATTGCTTTAATTTATAAAAGATTTGACCTAATAGGTTCCATAGCAGACTTGTCCCGAATATGGAGACCACCGACCGCATCCAGCGATGCTGCGATAGCTAATGCTTCTTACCATTTTACAATATTCCGACAAAGTTAATTTGACGCAATGCTACTGAAACCGGCATCAGCAAATCGACTGTTTTTTGAATTGTTAAAAGTCGGGGTCTAAAACTTTTTAAACCGACGTTAATTCATGCTCTGAATGAGGATAATTATGATCGCAAGTTGAATTTTGTTAAAAATGCCTACAGCTTCTCGACGATGATCGGGACCTGGCTAACGAAGTTATATGATCCAACGAAAGTCATTTTAAGCTCAACGATCACGTTATCCAGTATAATTTTGTTTATTGGCGCGCAGAAAACCCCCATAACACTAGCTATTACGATATGAATACGCCTGGTCTGAGAGCTTGGATCGGCATGTGGTGTTTGTGGATTTTTTGGTCCGTTATCTTTCGATGGTACTGTGAAATCATACAACTATCCAATGATGTTGCAAAATGAATTTGAAATTGGTGGTCAGTTATAAGCTACCCTTTATCAGTTAGTAAGCTACAACCCTTAGCAAATTTGGAGCTTATTATTATCTAAAATGAGGAATATCAAACCCAACCTTCGCAGCGGGCTTATATGTGGTCAAATGTGTATGCCTGAATATGACAACCGATAAACACACATGTTGGAATAAATTTAGCAAATTTGATCGAGAACCACGCCGCTATGCTAAAACGTATGCTTTGGACATTTGCATCCATACCAAAATTTGACTAAGCAATTCGTTTCGAAAAAATTTTCTATAATGGAGGTAATGTTATAATCGCAATACGCACATTTGATTATCTAAATATCCCCTTTAAATTAAATAAACGTCGAACTACTTTTACTAAGGTTAGTGCACATTTGTCATCGTCATTTACGATTCGTCGGCCTTCGTGTCAGAGGTTTTAATCCTTTGAACATGCGTTGTTATTCGCTCACGGCGTGAGATTCCTTACGGAACCAAGGAACAGTTCCCAGAAAGCTCAGTGGTTTGCGTTCACAAGTTTCACAGGTACATCCAGAGTTCGATCCATGGCGCAGGCTTGATTTGTCAAACATAGCACGATTCATAAATTAATTCCAAACTGAAAGGGTTAAATCAAAAACTACAATAGCTACACTCAGGACCAGTTTCGGCTGCAGATCTTTGTTGAGAATATAAGAGTTGCATCAAATATACGCTTACATTTAGCATTGTATGTACAACGCCTTTTTAATACTGTGGTCAAATTTCGAAAATCCCAGCTTCCATGTAATCAGCGCTCTTGATAAAATTGGTGTGTTGCAAGCGTCGCTGTTTCTTCTTTGTGCGAACCGGTACCACGATCTATTTCTTAATTTCTTAACCGTAATAAGCAGAAAAGTGCCTTGTTGGCTGTTGCGATGTGCATATAATTTTTTGTGTTTGTGGCATATAAAATAGCTCATCAACCATATGTCAAAGAAGAGTATGGCAATTCCCTGCATTCTAGTGTAAACTCCAGCTAGATGTCCCGGACGTTCCAAGAATTTCTTACCTCATTTAGGCGGTTCAAAACGCATTTAACCCATCTGCATTAGAGGGTAAGTGGTATTCCTAGTTGGCGATGTGATAGGTCGGATCTCCTCAGTTTTGGTGAGGTTGTTTGAATATCAATAATCCGGCTCAGCCGACCACCTCAACTCTCACATGTACAATATATATATACCTGCCAGAAAATTGGGGAACTTATCGTACATTGAGTATCGATGGGTTTCGACCTTGTCATAAATACGAGGTAAGGTCTAAATTGACCATAACTACTATCGCAGAATGACATTGGTATGAAAGGAAATGTCACCTTCGCCCTTTATGCACTCTTGGCATAACCGAACAAGTTTAAACCTTGTTATAACAGTTTGATTTAAAAATTATGGCAGTGTGCTACGTGAGTGCTCCTAAAAATTGTGTTCTTTTATAAGATTTTCAATCTTGCTCTCAAAAAGCATAACTTTGTGACTAATTTTATATTAATTAACTGTACTATTTGCGAATGTAACAATATAAAGACTATTTTACTGAATAGAATTTTCATTTTCCTTAGCCTTATGATGCGCGACAGATCCAAACAGCAGCCGCATAGTGCAGTTCTTAGTCAATGCTAATATATGTTGTCATGAATTGCACATTTGTTCATTATTTTTAGTTAGGATGAAAAGGTCCTTATGATTTCTTGCAAAAGATCTGAAGTGGCCCAGTGGCTAGTGCAGATGACTCGCCAACAAGCTATGCATACATCCTCTATTTAAAGTTACCAGTAACTTTTATTTCACCTCACGCAAAGTATGCATGAATTGCTGCTTGAGCGTGTTACTAAAATTTTAGTCCGAACCTCAATGAGCGAAACATATCGCCCAAATGTATAGCTAGGCTTGTACTAATGTCAACATCACCATTCCGCTGAATTATGTGTTGACGGCAATGTGTGTTACCCGAATTACAATGAATGTCAATTACCGAAGTACTGCGCTTGGAAATCCATTCTCTTTTCAGTCTTGGCAAACTCATCAACCACTAGTGTCGGCAACGTTGCTAGTTTGAATGCAAATCAATACGATACCGCAGAGGTGTGCTTTTATATAACGCATGCTTTGCATATTGGTTTTAAGAACTGAAAAATATAATAGCTAAAGTTGTAGGTAGCGACTAAAATTTTCCATTAATCCATTTTGACAGTGACTGAGCGCTAAAACTCAGATATGACATAATGCTGACCCCGTGCGAAGCCAGACGTCAAAACGCTAAAAAATGTCCAAAACTTTTTGAACATTATTACAGTCATTTGTGCACAAAAGGTTAAACCCAGATATTTTCATCAACCAGCCGATGCTTACGCGCACCCACCCCCGCTGTAAAATCGCAGCCAAGGATTGGATAAATCCAACTGCGCGCATCACTACTACTACTCGACATGAACATAGGCCTTAAATTTATTAGACAACACACAAAGCGATAGCCGAACTAAGCCATGCCGCTGAGCATTCAAGATTTCGATGCAATTTTGGTAGACCATGGTGATATAGATCCAAATTTAAAGTTAGGAAAATTGTTAGGACTGTTCCCTCTATAGTACGTGTTATGTCAACAAAATAATCGGTCAGGAAACGTAATGGAATCAACGCGTCATTTAATTTAATAACTGTATTATAGCGGTAGAATTAGTGGCAAAACCATTCAATTATATCGAAAGAGTCGAAACATATAAATTTGCATTTTACGAAATTATTCCATTGGAAGACAAGGGTTAATATTTTGGTAAAGTCTTAGAAAACGGTCTAACTTGGAAGACTCATATCGAAGAATGACGGATTAAGGCCTTTAGCATTCTTTTTGCTCTTAACAGATTTATTGTAAATAGGTCGGGGCTGCGCCCTCAAGCTTTCCATTTTCTTTATAAACACTTGTCTTTCTAACACTACTTTATGGAGTCGTGTGTTGCTGGCACATGATTGAATTAATTTGTAGAATGTTAGAAAGGGTTCAGGCTTTGGTTTGTCCCATGATCACTCGGGCAATTAAATCCACGCTATTTTAGGCATACCGCCCACTGATATTCTTATCAAGGAATTTGCGGCCAAAGAATACTTTAGACTCAAACATCTAGGTCTCTGACGAGGTAATCTGACATTGGGTTCACATGCCTATATGCAAATGCTAGTCAAGGACATTGGGAGATTATTGAATCTCCCTTGTGATATTGTCAGGTCTGTAAGACATAATCAGAATTGGAATTTGATGGAATGCGTTGATGTTAGGCAAGATGATTTAGATTTGGTCTGCTACACAGATGGCTCGGCTATTGATGATGGTAACAGACGCTGTGGTTCAGGTATTTATATACCAGGCAGAATAAGGCAATCATTCCCTTTCTTCAGCCTTACTACTCTTTTCAGGCAGAGGTTTTGGCCATCGGAAGATATGCCATAATAATAGGTTTTAGACTTAAAAATAAAAAGATAGGTATTTTAGAGATAGCAAAGCAGCAGTGCTAGCTCTCGAGAAAAAACAGGTTAAGTCTTTGTGCCTTCTAGTGATTGTAAAGTGGATAAACAGGATAAGTTGTAACAATAGACTCACCATAGATTGGGTTAAAGGCCACTCCGGAGTAGAAGGTAATGAAATAACAGATGAATTAGCCAGACACGGGTTAATACCAAGACATTGAGACAGGAACCTTATGTTGCTATAAGTGTTTTTGCACTTAAACCTTGGTTGGAGGAGAGATAGTTTACAGAACATAACTTTAGGTGAATTCTTAGCACTGGCTGTAGACAGACACGGGTTTTCTTTGACAAACCTGACAAACTTAGATCGAAATTTCTTGGGAAGTTGAATAAAGATCGTATTGAAAATTAGGAGTTTTTGACAGGATACGGAATGTTTAACTACCATTTATATGGAATAGGATTGTTAGACAATAATTTGTTTACCTATTGTTGAACCGAGCCAGAGACTGCACGGCTTTAAAGGTTTTACGAGACATTCTTTAGGACAGAGACATTAAAGTTTGTGGATGGACATAATTTGAACTTATCCAGAATTGTTGGATTTGGGAAAAACATTGTAGAACAGAATATAACTACGTCTTGGGATACTCAAAACGGCCTATGTGGCCTAATCAGGATTTTAAACTCCATGTTTTCACCTGTTTATCTATCTATCGTGACATGTAATGCAATTAGCACGTCTTTTAATTAATAAGTGTATTATAGCGATAAATAAAGTCGCAAAACCATCCAATTATGTCGCTCTGTCGAAACATATAATTAAAAATGAAAAACTAATAGAACACAACAAAGATTGTCGAACGCTCACAACGAGTAGACTATGTATATCAAGTTCTTATAACGGGTAGACCATGTATCCGTTAAAATTGCGCAACCCTATTGAAGTTTCAAATAGTAAAACCAGCTGTCATAGCATTTGATAAAACCTGTCAACGCTCCAATGATTACAGATCAAACACTGTTATAAAAATAGCTGTTTTCTACTCTTTTTACAAGCGCGAATTCAGATTCTTGCAGTCCAAATGCTTGAAGGTGGAACATAATTAGCTGATGTGGAAAAGCTTTTGGCTGAAGTTTGATGAGAATATATAATTGCTGCGCTACTATACTTGCATTTTGTATAATATATTTCATTTTAATCATGATATTGCTACCTAAGTTTAGACAGTAATAGTATAGGTTTATTGTTCGGAGTTAGTCGAGATAATAAAAAATATTTCTATAAAATAGCACATTCTTTGCATCAATTCATCGTGGAAATGTCAGATATATCCCCATTCATGTTTACCAAAGACGTCTGACGAAGCGTCCCTTGACGTCGCGAGAGCGTCCCATGGCTGTCATTCCCTTCTGACTAGCGCCATAAATGTACCCAGAACTCCATTGTGGTACGTTAGGATCACGAGCCAATTCATCTGGCAGCGGCTCACGGGTGTCGTCGACAGCCAGTGTGAGTTGATTTCTTGGCTGACCGAACGCCGTTTTACCTGCCTGCGAGTCTGCCCAGTTGATACCTGCCTGAAAGGGAACAAATCCCTGAGACAGCCGTTTGCAGCTTGTCAAACTCCAAATTGTGTTGTTACGGAACGCGCCGAAGCCTGTCATGCCCGACTGATTTGCTCCCGATGGTTGTGAGCCGAGAGATTGTTTCATGACTGCAGTTTCATCGTTGTCAAGCTGTCCACGTGCTTCGTCTACGTAGCTGCCAACCTGTGTTCGTGGCATTCCGAAGCCTGTCATACCAGCTTGTGACGCATAATGGTTGGTTCCCATTTGAGGATTCAAATGACCTTGACCCTCAGGACATGGATCCAAAAATTCTTTTGTAAATGTGAGCCGAGGCATACCGAATCCACGCATCCCACGCTGCGACGCAAGCTTATTGGTGCCAGACTGCAGAGGAATAATTCCGTCCGCCATTCGCAACTAAAATATTAACAGCATAAATCGAAACGACGTGTTTCGTAAAACGAGGCAACTGCAGCATTGAATCCATCAAAAAACTAGTGCCAAATGCTTATAAACATTCTCTATCACATTACGGTGCTTTATAAACAAACAATGCAACAAAACATATGCAGCATGCGCCAAAATGTAACAAATTTAAGAAACATTGAACATAAATTTTTAGAATATAACTCAACATCTAACCAGAAAAAAGCTTAAATTGTGCAGCCATAAAACAGTTACAGAAATTAGCGTGAGAATCAATAAGGTATAATATATTGGCTTATCCATTTAGCGCCAGAATTATTTGTGTATCGTGCGGTGGTTGACTAACGTAAGCCGGCGCCAGCAATCTAATTCTGATAGCATGATTTCAAGCGGTAGGCAAACTAATAATTTCTATTTTGCTGTTAATTCCGCAGTTGAAGCAAAGTTGCGTCAAACCTCAAACATAAAGCTATTTTGGTCTTTTCCTTTAGTGCCCCTCCCCATACAGAAATTGGTCAATTTTGAAGATACAGGGATAATTTTCGTACCATTCGACTCAGGTTCAAAATGTGTCCATTTTGGGCAGATTTAACACATTTTTCAATTTTTTTTGGTTTCCCAATTGCCCTCTTGGTCCCCAAAAAAATTCGAAAAAATTTAATTTAAAAAATAACATTATAAATCATTCTACACTTTATAAATGACGACCTGAGTCAAATGATGGTAGAATCCGATGGATTCCGATGAGTTATTGGCATTTATGTGAAATCCTAAGCCATAAATGCCGAAGCAGGGATTCAGGTGGGCAACCCCCTGAGGCCAGGGACATCTTCTTACACCCCACAAGGCCCTGGTCTACCCCGTATTATTCAAACTTTTCGCCTTCGACGCGCGGAAATTTTTTACAAAAAATAGCGGAAAATTGGCAAACATTTGAAAAATTGAAGTGAAATTGGCAAAATTGCGGGGTTCGACAGGAGAGGGGAGAGCTCGTCAACATTTTGTCACCCAAACCGCAGCGGAGTTTCAGGGGGACTACCCCCTGAGGCCTTGAACCTCCCGAGGCCCTCCACAACTCCCTGAGGGTACCACTCTACCCCCGCTGACCTCCGCACCACCCCCTTCCTCCAAGGTCTCGCGGAAAATTTTTAGCAAAGTTAGGGCAACATTGGAAAAAACTGGGGTTAAATTGGTCAAATTACGGTATCACGGGAAGTGGAGCAGGGAGGTCGGCAACTTTTTTCGCAACACCCCCTGAAGACCTCCCCTGAAAAGACCTGCCCCCACCGATCCCGGCGGCTAGCTCCTCTCAGCATGTATGTCCCTTAAGCATAGGCTAAGCATAAACCTTAGTGTAAGCCCAAATCGTTAACCCATGAGCCAATTGCGTCGATTATTCTACCGTGCGACTCAATTGGTCAAGGCGGTACGAGTGATTATACATTTATCAAGAACAATATTTTTTCGAAATTTTTGGGTACCATTGGGAACCAAAAAATCAAAAATCTTTTAAATCTAGCCGAAATGGGTATATTATGAACCATGTCGTCGAGCTGAGTCTTTTGGTACCAAATAATCCTGTTTCTTTTAATTGACCAATTCGGGCATGGAGGGCTAAACGAAAGGACCCGGTATTTTGAGTTAATTTCACGGCGTGCATGTATCACAAAGAAGTATGTGGAGGGTAAAAACCTGAAACATCTTTTAGTCAACAAATTAGGCACATGAGAATAATATCTTTTCTGATCAGATTTTATGCGTTTTGACCACATGTGCACTTTCTTATAAATAATAAAGGATTTACTTCAGATAGGGCAGTTGGATCAGTTTGGACCACCAGGAGAGTTGAGACATTCGAGACAGTTGAGACCACAAGGACGATTAGGCATACCGGGACTATCGAGACAGGTGATGCAATGGCAAGCAAAAACGTTAAGGTAGTTAAGCTCTAACGGCCGCAGAATCGAACCCTTTGAGACAATCGGGGCAGTTGAGGGGATAAGGAAATTGTTACACTCGAAACAAATTGGGACAATACAGACGGTTAGGAAATCGGGGCAGGTAAGAAAATGTAGATATTCAACAGACACAGGCCTGAGGGGAAAACCCAGGCAATTTGAACAGTTGAGACACTCGAGACAACTAGAGTAGTGTATACGATTGGCACAATACATATTGCAACTAACGAATCAGTACAATACCAGTACGGTCCTTTTACGACAGTTATGCCAGCGAGAACAATGGGAACTGTTGAAGTATTTAAGTCAGTTGGGACACAGAAAGAGAGACACATAAGTATATAAATGATCATATATAGTTGCAATTTGAAATCTCTTTAAGAGGGCATGGGCTGCTACGAACCACGAACCTTTGCAATTGGTTACAAACAATAAAGGCCGCCTCCACCTATCACAAAAGATAAATATATATTATTCATAACCCTTAATGAGTAAAATTGAGGTTAAAGTACGTTTATCAGTTTACGCCCTTAAAGTCAGATTTTCCGCAAAGTATATTATTTCATCATACATAGAAAGAGAGACACATAAGTATATAAATGATCATATATAGTTGCAATTTGAAATCTCTTTAAGAGGGCATGGGCTGCTACGAACCACGAACCTTTGCAATTGGTTACAAACAATAAAGGCCGCCTCCACCTATCACAAAAGATAAATATATATTATTCATAACCCTTAATGAGTAAAATTGAGGTTAAAGTACGTTTATCAGTTTACGCCCTTAAAGTCAGATTTTCCGCAAAGTATATTATTTCATCATACATAGATATATCAGTTTTGTCAAGCGTTATAACATTCTATAAACCGGCCAAATATCTAACTTCCTTCAATGTATTGATTTTATTGTTGGCAAAATAAAAAGTTTAATTTCACTATAGTATTGCTTCAAAGGCGCTGGTGTTAAATCAATTTATATTACGCTATTTTAACCAGTTGTGCGCCAAAATTCGTGAGTGAAAACGCTCAAACAAACACAATTTGTCCATATCCAGACTATTGTAATCCGTATTCCGCACAATTCGAGCTTTCATAGTATATTGACAATACAGATGTGTAGCAAAAGTTGTTATTAGATTGGCAATATTGAATATTATTGCAATGCTCCCTGATGCGGCGCAAAATGAACAGTGTGATAAACGTAGAAACCAATGTCAAGGTTTAACGGTTGTGACAAAACAAACATGCTTAATGCCATTGTTCTCCATCTGCCGTCGGTAGTTGGGCCTTGGGGGCAATTTAAGTGTGATCCCATAGCTAGTGGTAGTTGAGCCGTACTATATTTAATTACGATAAATTTGGTGACATTCATAACTCAACAGCAGCTTGTCGGATCCATGTCGATGAGGGATCAAAATTTTTGTATTGACGCCAACTGATGGGGGTTTGTGACTTAGATGTCTAGCTTAACATCTTAACCTATGGTCATTCATAAACGCTACTTTAGCCGCCTTACGTTATAAAGCTTGTAAATTTGCTAATTTTCAATCTGACATCGGTAACTCTTGAACCGATTCACGTGTTGTTTTAAATATAGGGGTATAGGCTTTGCTTCTATATACCTTGTTGTCAAGCTGAGACCATAGAACCCATCTTTTTCAGGCCTAAATTTTAAATCTTTTGGATCCCATTAAGTATTTTGTTCTTCCCTTAGGCATAAAATTCATTAGCCCACGCCTTTATGCCCACTTTTTCGAGAAATTACAGTTTTAGGCAATTTAAATTATAAGAAAATAATTAAATATTTTCAAGGAATCTCAGTGGTAGTTGGGATCTCGCCATTCGGTTCGTTTAGTATATACTATACAATGTATATATAGCAGAAAACCCGCATCACGGGCCGTCGGTGTTAGCAAACGCAGAACATTTGACTTACCTTTTCTTCAGGAACTTCTTCTGTTCCACCAGTGCCCTTTGGTTTGTACAATACATCGCGTACACCACCGATTGCAGCCATACCTTTTTGCGAATCGAACTTATTTGTTCCGCTTTGTAGTCGAACAACTTCGTTCAGTGCTTTCTTCCTTTCTTCGCTCAAAGGCTCCAAATTGGTCGCTTTAATTTTGTCAACAACATCGCGTGGTCGCCCAAATCCTGTCATACCACGTTGTGAATCCCATATATTCGTTCCGCTTTGAAGCGGAATAATGCCTTCAGATTCCATCAACTTTTCGACGGGCAAATTCGATTTTTGGCCTTCAACACCTTCATCAAGTGCCGGCCGAGGTTTTTTCTGAGATTTAGGCACCTCCTCGAGATCATAAGCTTCCGCAGTGCCAATATCTTCTTCGTCAGACATGACTACGTTGCTATCGTTTTATGGGGTTGGCTTACCTGCAAATTAAACTCATAGATATATGGTCCAATCTTTTGGATTGGACTGTATATACTTATAATCTATATGTATGACGACGTAGATTTAATATGTACTTGTAAGTTATCATATATGATATAATATATGCTATCTTGCAACTATGTCACAAATTAGCCGTAGCCCGGTTTGCCATTCATTCAGAGATTTGCTTGCACGACTGTGCAGCTTAGTCCTTCAATCTAGAGCTTTGAGATCGTCATAACCTGAGTTGCGCATGAATCTTTGAATGCACAATGAGCCATGCTATAACTATTACGCAAAAAGTACACGGGTGGACGGGCTCAGTGTATCCAAATTCGCTTCATTTTGAACGCCACGAGCGTGTATAAATATTCAAAAATCCACTATGTGAGCAGCTACGCAACAAGAAGAGCAACATTGTATGAATGATGGGACCACAGCGACAGAAGCTGTAATACGATGTTTTTACTAGATCAACAAAAATCATCACAGATATAACGAGTTATTGTTAGAGTACTGAGTTTCCTCTAAAAAACCGTTCAATATAGTTAGAGCAGTTTAGTTTCATCAGCTTGCGATGCTGTTCTTTAAGACTTTTCTACGCATTTCTAATAGAGTATTTCTAGTATGTACGCTTTCTGTAACGGAGGTGATTCTAAAGTTGTAAGAGATGAGGAACACCTCCAACAGCTCAGATACACTGCCATTACCATGATTTTTCGTATTCCACGCCGCTGCGCTTAATGCTCGTAAAACATGACGACTTGTATCAATTGCGTAATTAATTAAACGACGAAATTTAAATTCAATTGTGGCTGACGACGTATTAAAACGTTAATTGTAGCTGAAACGTGAAATTGCAAACTCTAGGATTATATATACGCTTTCTTTAAGCTCTTTTAATCTTCAATTAAAAGTAAGAACACCTATGTGCAGATTCATGATATTGTAGTTTAACAGGTTTATCTAAAATCATAATCGAGTGCGTTGCGCGTAAATCATACATATTTATACCATAGGTTGCCAAAGTAGGACCAGAGGGGGGAGGGGTAAATTTTAGTTTTTTTCAAGAACTCACTATTGTTCTAATTTCGCTAAATTTTTTCAAAATTTTTGCCAGCTTTACCCTAGATTTGCTAAAGGTGTCGCCAATTTTTGCAGAGTTGTGCCAATTTTTACCAATTAATATAATTCGTTTCTGAACAGTTGTCTTGTGGCCGTAATAGCAATAGTATAGCTGCTTTTATTTCATAACGTGTCAGTATCTTAACTGTAACTATTGAGACAATGTTTTTGTTTTATTTTCCACCAATAGCATAAAATGAAATCAGACTTCCATGGTTGTTGGGAGTTCGCTTATTGAAGCGCCTCGATATATAAAAGAATTAATGCATGTAGACAGCTATGCAGTAAAAAAAGTCGTTATATATAAACCACCATAAAAAATAATTCAGCAGCAAATGGAGTTTCCACTGGACCGTTAGTCTCACATCTTTATTTTTGGATATGCCAAAAGTAGTAAAAGGCACAACTGGGGACTATATTTTTGTACAAAATACTACCACCCTGCCGCCTTGGGCCATTCCTCCTGAAGGTGCACCGTACTTCCCCCATCACGGTGCGCACCGCGAGCTGAAGGTGCGCGGAAAAATTTTGCAAAAATAGGGAAAAATTGTTGGCTAAAATTTGCCAACAGTTGGAATAAAATTGCCCAAAATGAGGGTTCAACGGGCGCTTGGGGCCGTCAACTTTTTATCACCACCCCCTTGAAGATCTCCTCCTCGAGGCCTCAACTCTCCACTCACCTGAGGCGACCTGCCCCCCAGCCGGCACCACATTGGCCCCTGGATCTCGGAGCGTCAGCATGTATGCTGAACATGATTTTAGACTCCACTGTCACCAAAGTCTTAATACAAGTTATACTCGAGCTTTCATATTTCCCACATATTTATCCTAGATTGTTTTTACATAAATTGATCAAACGAGTGTGTAAATCTACAAATTAGTATTTGCCAATATTATATATAATGCATGGTGAAAATTAACTAATTAATGGCCACAGTCACGCATAAATCATCAACGAAATGAATTTGCAACGAACAACAACAAATCTTACTTTTGACCGGGAATGTGGCAACTTTAAATACAAATCAGCAGACTTAAACTCGTTAATCAAAATTTATCTAACGAGGTATGTCTGAAACACAGAAAATGATAATATTAATACTAATGTCAAAAGATCAACAATTATATAGTGTTATGTTGTAGCCAACTTAAGTACCAGGGTATTATTATACATCTGCGGGGGTATAACTTAATTCATGTAGCCAATTACATTAGATGTTAAACTAAACTCAGCTAGTTCACAAGAGAGAACATTTGTGTTGTGTATCGATGTTTTTCGTTATGAAAATGGTAGTTCACAGGTATGGACTTCTGTACTATTTGTGCGCAGGGGTCCTGCATTGTGTGAAGTTTTAGCGGATTCGTAATAGATAACGTTTAACAGTTGTCAAGCGAACCTTAAAGATATTAAACACTGCAACAAATCGAACAAGCTAAAAGCGCCAAAACTGCGAAACTTTCGAGAATTTATGGAGTTTGTCGGTAGACAACGCATTCATGTTACGTAAGAAAAATAGAGTATAACTATAAGTTTATGCAATTTTCACTGCGCTATGGCATTTAGGTTTTATTAACGTTCTATGTATTAGTACTGTATTTTGTTAAATCAGTATCTGTTCGAAACAATATATGTCGATAGTTTCATTACTTCCACGAACGGTGCTTACTTTTTGTGGGAACATTTACCTTAATAACTTTTTAGCTAATTATTTCATTTTTAGCGAACGAAAATCCAACTACTTTACGTTAAAGAATGTTACTCGTAATGTTCTTTTCACAACAATAAATCTATTTGTGTTCTCAGATATATATATAGTTTGCCAATACTAACAATTTATGATATTGCTTTAATTATCGCTTAATTGTATTAGATTTCGAGAAGCATTGAACAATCTTTTGAAGATCCGAAGTTTTTAGCCTGCAGTAAGCTAAGTCTGAGCTGTTGGCTGGATCCTTAAGAATAATACGAAGCAAACAAATATATCACTACTAACACGCACACTACGCCACGAATAGAATTATGTCTGGCCAGTGCTATTGTAGAAATAGATTGGACGTTAAAGGGATGACAATAGTGTTATGGATCGAGTCGGTATTGAATTGATATAGCAAAAGTCATTTATGTGTGGCATATTGACATTAGGCGCAAAATGCCAATCGGTATTGACGGGATAATGACATGATTTGATCTGTGAATAGGCGTTGAAGAGATATGACAAAATGGCATCGCTGGATGATCATTGAAGGGACATGCAGTTATGAGTTTATTTAATTAGGATGCGGTTAGACGGCGGAACATTTAAAAATGTTTCTTAGGTAAATGAAAAAAATCTGCATGCTAAAATTCCGTAGCGACCTAGGTTCTCGTTTCTACTGCTTTAAACGTCAATTTAAACTGCATTATGCAACGACTTCAAGCTAGCCTGCTACTAGGTGTGCCCCAAACCTCAATAGCTCGCAAATTCAATGTTGCTACCATCTTGACACACACTAAGCGCATTTAACAATGTTAACATGATTAGCTAAATGGTATTCATAGCCATGTTTTGAATATCATTTGAGACAGTTTGATATCAAAACATAATAGGAACTAGTGACTGTAAACCACGTTCCATTGAAAACTTTTAATGTATATTTTTAGGCAGGCATACCCAGTTCGAACTTCTGCGGCATTCACGTTATGTCACAACTGTTTAGAACTTTTGCCCCTTTGTAGTGGTGGCTATACCGTATACAGGGTAAAGTCACGCCACACCCATACCATATAGCAAAACTTGTGGGTGTCAGTCTCACCCTTAGCAATGCAATGCGACTGTAGGGTGTCAAAGATACCATATTTATTAAAAACGGTAGGCCGAACACCGTATAGAAGAAATATGGTGTCTTCGACACTTTCTATTACTGCATAATTTATAAACTACTTTATAATTATTCAAATGTTTAGCCAGTAATTTAAAAAGATGCTACATTCAGTAGTGCGGTGCAATGCAGTGGAAGGACTTCCTGCTAAATGTCTGACTTTTCGTTTGAACTAAGAATGATTTAATTTAATTAAGCTCAAATGTGAGTTAATTTACTCTCATATTGTTTAGTGAATTAAATTGGCAATATATAAGCTCAATATTTTAAGTCACATTTGATATAACTGATGTTCACACTCATGTTTACACTGTCCATAGTGCAGTGTAAACTAATTGTAAAAATGTAGCACAGTATAAACTGATCAATCAGAGTTATCGAATTGTAAATAATAGTAACGGTTAACTTCAGCGCGCTTTTGGCGATGCAATGCAACGTAGTACTGTTTATTTTACTAAACGTTAACTTTGGCAGTTTGGCAGTGTCGGTTCGGACCATGACACTCAGGCCCCCTCAACAGAATGACAAGGCACTACCCCTCCCGACACGCTGCGCCTTCTCTCACCTCACCACCGACGGCCCGCACTTTCCTTCCCACCGTCCCGTACCTCCCCGAAGCCTCGCAGCATCCCACAAAACGTCGTAGCACCTCCAGCACCACGCAGCATTTCCCTTCTCTCCGAGGCCTCGCTGCACCACCTGCGAGCCCCGTAGTAACCCCGAGGCCCCGCATCTCTCTTCCAAAGATCCTGCGCCCCTTTCCCGAGGCCTCGCACAGCCTTGCCCGAGGCACCGAATCCCCCGAGGCCCGTAGCTCCCGAGGCCCCACACCCTCTAACCCGAACTCCTCTCCAAGGGCCTCAATCCTCCCACCCCGAGACCTCGAATCGTCAACACATATGAGTTAATCTTATATCACAGGTGACCATGGGGTGGTGGTAACCCCCTCCAAGTATCACACTCTATTGAAGGCTAAGCCTCTCCCCTGCTAAAGGCGCCCAGGAAAATAGGCCAAATCGACAAAAATACGGTGAAAATTAGCTAAAATTGAATTAAAATTGGCAAAAAAACAGAGGAAATGATGGAAAATTTATCGCAAATTGGGAACATTTTTAAGTTCCTGAAAATTTCAAAAATTTACCACCGCCCTCCCTGAGACCACGAACTTTCGACGCTTATGCCTTATATCAAGGTTAGTGATTGTTTCGCACGAGATTCAGTAGCGCACAATAAAATAATGTCTATTAGGTATGTTTTGAATTATCTTTGGAACCCAATATAACACAAAGTTTTATGGAGGTAAACCGAAAAACAAGAAATTCTAAAAAAACACCAACTGCTCTCTTGAAAGTACCTGTCCAGCTCATTATTATTAGATACTTCTCTAGTACGCATCAGTCTGTTGTTACGGTGTCCTGCAGACCATGTGTACGGTGGCCAGAAAGTACGCAGGACACAGTTGGCAATACGGATAAACAAAGACGGCGTTTCTGATACTGTCTATAAGTTGTTTGACAACTTCTAGAAAAACATGATGTCTAGAGTGTGCCTGCCACTGTGTGAGCTGTCATAGGTTCCAAACTCTGAGGACACTATAACGTGACCGCCAAAATTAGAATTGACGTTACTGCAATATCAAGTTACAGACTGTGACCTAATGACCTAAAATTCAATCACTTTGGGTTTCACTTTGGTGAATTTTAATTCCATAACAAGACTCAATCGGTAGGTTTTTATACTATACCTATATAACACAACGTGCACTGTAAATGTTTCAGCAACAGACAACGAAGTCAGAATATACATATCGATGTCGATGTTATGCTTAGTTTTTGGGCTAAAATGGCGTTTATGACATTCCTGTTTAGGATTCTGAATACTTTTGTGGAGAAATCAATGATGCAGTTATCCTAGCTGATGTATATTCTGTGCAACCTGTCGAGAAATTGGTTTACCCACTCAAAAGTTGCAAACTAAACGTTGAAATTTAGTATATTTTCGTCTGAAAAAGCTATCGCTCAGTCTTTTCTCGACATCTCGGCATAGATGCCATTACTTAAAAAGTAATGAGAAAAAATTAGCAACGTCGCTCGATTCTTGTGGCGGTTAGAAATCTTGCAATAAATTGATTGGGCTTAATAACTGCTGTTCACCATAATGACACCCGCATCGGCTTGTATCATTTCAAAAATTGTCGTTATCCGCATTACTATCTACATATCGCAATCGAATGATTTTTGCTTCTATTTATAAATCAGCATCTGGATGTAGCTTATACCTCTTGCTCTGATAAAGCTATGATGTATCAATACAAAAGTTTGACAGCTATTTGCTAAATGTGACCGCCAAGTTTTTTTGAAAAAGGTAAGATAAATAAGGGCTACAATTGCTCTGTTTGTTAAACAGTTTATATCTGCTGCAAAATTCGTGTTTAATGAAGTTTTGAGATAAGACAAAGGTCATATAAATAAAAACCAAACTGTGGAAAATGTTGCTTTAAGCATACAATATTATATTCATGTAAAAACATGCTGAACGGATATTAGAACACAAAGAAAGAATATTTTTCTATGACTATCATGCTGACATTAGTTGTAGCTTATCGTGCGCAACTGATAAAATCATCTGATGCATAGATGCTCATAGGAGGTACGGGGTTATTTCCTGAAGCACTGCAGCCCACCTCTCCCATTTTCGACAGAATACGCGCAGGCAATTTTACCAATTACGAGTAAAAATGAGAAGAAAAAATATTAGGAAAAATTGTGAATGGGATAAATTTCTAGTTACCTAACCCTGACGTATCCCGTCCCGCTGCTGCCTTCCCGCTCCAGTGGAACCAATCATACCCCTAAAGCGACAGATCTAGGGTAGCTGAAACACATGTTACTCATTTTTACAATAATATGTGTTCCCAACATCAGTGCATTTTGTGTGGTAACGATTTACGATTAATAATTCAAGTCAGAAATCTTGCAAATACATTAGGTTATGTGGAAAACGCAAACAAACAGCAAACGAAAAAATAATATGAGCAGATTCTAGAACCTGCACAAATTTAAATCATAATGAAGGCAATTTTTCTGGCACAAAAGAACGATTCGACTCGTGCAACAACAATGCATTTACTAATTTCTCTCCAAGCCCCCACAACATCGTATAATATTAAACAACATTATTATTTCGAGAAAATTATTTTCCCTACCTATTAGATGTTCTTTCTGTACAGTGTTCATAGCGGCAACAAAACGCCATCAATATGTGTTTATTCCACTGTTCCGCACCCATTTGCACTCAGTCATCGGTTGGTGAGAGCCAGGACGAATTTAAATAAGTTTATGTTCATATGAATGTATTCAGAATAATGCAGTGATCTACATCAAATGAACAAACAGATCATATCACACCTGAGAACATGAACCGAAGCAGTAGTGCCACATAGCGCTATGTGGTATGAGGCAGTTTCCTCAGGAGACTCGGGGCGGCAGTCCTACGATTTAGGAGGTTTATATCAGTTTCAGTTTTATACTAGCCTTAGCTCTAAACTTAATACTAAACCAGAAACGGTAGATCCCGTTGATGCAATGTTAAACAGAGGAAATTACGATTATCCCTGTTGGTAGATCAATTCCAAACGTTGTGAAGCAATCTGTTATTATGCGTATCATTTAATGAATACCATTTAATTTAAGTTAACAAATTAAAAGCAAATAACCGTGGACGCCGACGTTGGTACACATGAGCGTCAAGGCGTCTCACTTTTGTAATACAGCGCAGAGTTATCCCCTCTCATTTTTAGTCTGGATATGAAATCCGGACCTCCATGTTTCAGGCTGTTCTAGTCTAAATGATACTGAACCTAATCTTGATAATGTTATACTTCATTTTTATTACAGACCTGCGCACAACGAACTAACGCTGTCTTTATAACAGCTTTATTGAAGTGTTCAAATTTCGAATGTCGTTGCTTTCGCTGTTCCGCCATAAACTTTGTCATACATATGACTTGTTTAAATTGCTTAAGAATGATCTTTATTATTAATTTCAAATAAAATCTGATGTCCGGCATTAGTGATACACGACTGTCTTGTGCTGTAACAATGAAAGCTAAATTAAAACAACTAATGCTATAACTGGTGTGCTAAACGCCAATGTGTCCGTCTGAGTGCCCAATATGGGCCATTCTTCGCAATTACGGCTTATCGTGTGGATGAAACGTCGAATATTTTCTGTTCCCTCGATTCTTCCAAACGTAAATCCTGAACGTTACTCCAAATGTAAATACTGTTGCACGTCCATGATTGTTCAACGTTAGCAGACCATGCAATAAGATCGCCGTTATACAAAATGTTATCGGTTCATTACTTATAAAGTGTGATGCGAACTATCTATAATTTAGGTCCTTGTAAAGTGAGATATATATTTAAAGGTAACACCACTTCTCTGCTTGGAACTAACTCATTCATTACTGCTGCAAATCATGCTTCAACAGCGGATAGATGGATACAGCCAAATTTTTCTATAACAGTCAACACTTTTCCTTGGGTTGTCAGAAAAATACTTGAAACAGAATTTTCGGTAGAGTGTGCTTGCAGTCAGCGAGTTATAGCGAAAACCTTATTGCTGAAATGTTCGCTTTGTTGCGGGAAAATTATTTGAACTAAAAGGTGGATATACGTATTGAAACACGTGTTCAAAGTGAATTTGTTGATTTGACCCAAGCGATTTTACTGTAAGCCCAATCTATTGTGTTTCATTTGGTGATAAGTCCAACTGGTCATGTTATAAATTGTAGGGACCACTTTTAACTAAGTTTTTGGCGACGTGTACATTTGTGTGTCGTGTCAATTTAATTTGCTTTATGAAAACCATTAAGCAGTTTGAGGATAACTATGGCATGACTGCGCAGCGAAGTCGGTATCGTGGCTGTAAAACTTGTAGAATATTGCTCTAAGTGCAGTCAAGTCATGATAAAATTTAACAATGTTGTTTATATTGCAGCATAATACGAAGACCGGTACTCAAGATAAATTTTCACTAGGATTCAAAAGTCCACGTAAATAAACCTGTACTTTGCTTTAGCAGGAAGCAGCGTATGTTAACAAACTCATAAAATTTGTTTAATTAAAATTATCTTTGTAATTTAGAGATCGTATCAATAAAGTCGGGGTTCGATCTTAACCCGCCTATGTTAGGGCCACCAGCCAACTTCACTTATTATGCTACCAATTTTCCGTGTTTGGCAGTATAATAAAACAGGACATAATGCGATTCATACAGTGAATGGTTTACCGCCCTCAAGATTAAACAGTACATTTGTTAGTTTATTTCATATCTCTATGGTTCGAAATTCACCTAGAATCCAATACCGTCAGGCTCTATGGTAATCCGCGGTCATTTCACAGGTGCTTAAGCAGTAACTTAGTTAGTGTAACGTATATAGGCAAGAAGGACCCGGGCTCAAGTTTGTATTCCAGATTGTCCGTTAAGAGTATTTCATTACGTAGCTGGTAAGCCGAATTTTTAAACAAATTAAAACAAAGCGTTCGATTAAGTTACGGTAAGTAGTTAATCAAATCGATACATTCCATTCCAAGGATACGGCTTCGAAGTGTGGAATGTGGTTTTGTGCGTCTCTGATCATCTCCAACAAAACAGATCATTCTTTTAATCATAAATTGGCTGGTTTTAATACTATTACCAACTCTAAAACAAAAACTTGCGCAATTGAATAAACTCCAATCACATCACGCGAAATGAAGTGGAAACGTTGAAGTTTCCAGCATGAAGTAATCCTTTGTCATTTGCCAGTTTTATAACACCGAAAAAGTTGCTTAATGTTCTAAACACGATGAACACAATCCATAGCGGAATCTGTAAATACATTTTCGAACTGATTTGAAGTGATCGCACATAATCATCAAAATAAAAATAACAATAAATTAATCTTTCCCGCATGAACTATTGAGTGTTTTGTCCATAGTGAGCAAACTTTAAGTTTAACTATGTTGCTATTTCATAATGTCTTGATATTTTTATGGCATCATTCAAGCATTAGTCACATAGCGTGATCATACAGCCACGTGCAATGTTTTTATCTTCTTTTGAATCGACGTTAGGTCGCAATAAACTTCGATTGGTTGGTGACAATTAAGCTGTTGCGAATTTTCAGCTCACTTATACAGCAACTACCTTCTATAAACTACCCTTAACTACCCCTCTGTTATTATGAAGAAGTGTTTTAATTGCCTGAATTGCTGAACTATACCAAAATATATTAAGTACATGTTTTTTGGACTATCGCCGTCATGCTGTTTGCAACAATTAAGATCAATGTTGTAAAATAAAAAAAACAAGAATCGTTCATAAGACTGACAAGGCCATACCGCATATTATTAACGTAAAATTCCAAGTGTACCGTTGCTATTATTAAGCTGCCCCACAGATTTTATTGCAAACAAACCCGCTATTTGAGATCGTAGACATATTATCAACTAATAAAAACTTTTTAATACAAGCTTGCAAATCAGAAAAACTTCGCGATAGTTGGCTCGCAATAATAGGATACAATATAGAGGGAAATTTGTGTAATGTGTCTGAGGTGAAGTAGCTAGGAGAATGTTTATGCGAAATCAGGGGTAGCCTTGAACCACTGCGAGTCGTATGTGGCAGAATTAAAGATCTTGCAAGTAGCACCACAACATTTGACATCAGCGATACAACATTTTCAAGGACACCTGCGCACGAGTAATAGCTACGCATATTTTGCCGGACTATAGATGATATCGCCGCAAAGGTAAAGATGACCGTTTCCTGAAATATGCGTTTTTACCAATCAAAAGGCAGCAAAATTTGGGATATATGCGAGTTTTCCAAGCACGTGTTATACATAGTTGGGCTTTAGATAGATATGCGCGATTCTTCCACAGATTAATTAATGCAGAATGGTATGTTGATTATGGTGATCTATGTAACTCAGTTTTGCCAAAATATGGAGATACGCGATTTTACCTTTGCAGGACCGATTTGCGCTACCGACGAAGTTAACAGCAAAATTTGTGCGAGGAAAATTGCAGTGAGTAACTAGACTGCCGCTGGCGTAACTGTTTACGGAAACACATGTCATTGTACAAACAAGTTAATAACCGATGGGCATGTTCTGTGATAACAACATAAAAAAATTTCTCAGGTGCTGCAGCACGCAATGGTTTTCATGTTTCTTGGATCAAGAGGCAGCAATTATAAGTAGTGATTAGCGTATAGATTAGATTCAATACCACGTGGCTAATGAAGCGGTGCGATCGACCAACATCATCCAACAGAGCTGCTCCTATCGACTACTAAAACAGCTCTCTGCGATACATCAACTTTTAACAACTGCTCCGTTTGCATTGTTGGTTTCGAAACTTTCAATCGTTCTATTGTATCCGATAGCTCGGACAACACTGTAAAAAATTAAGAGATCTACTCGTTTAGCCAGATAAATGCGCAGATAAGAGACTGTATGTGTAATTATATATGCTCACAGAGCTAAAAGCGTTTCAGGAAACTCTTCTTCGCCCTGCCCCATTGTACAATTGTCGCGCGCCCTGTTGTGACCCGCGCTGCGCCGCTGCAACAAATTCGTCACTACTGAATTACGAAAGCACTACAAATGGTTGTAGCTAAAGCTGAGGCAAATGTGTATAACATTATAGTGTTTTCTCGAATGTACAAGCTGATTTTCACGCTAAACTGATCATAACTATACAGGATACCCTGGTTGGTGTCGCAAACTACACGATTTTTGCAAAATATATATTTCGAATACCTCCTCAGCTAGTTTATCATACTTTCAAGTGTTTTAGAAATAGCAACCATACGATATTTAAATCTATGAAATGGTCTCACTAGTTTTTTGTGTCCAGCCTGAATTAATATTGGATTTCATATTAATATGTAGTTAATATCGAAATGTGTCAAATCTACCCTGAGCATGCTAAATTATATTCGTCGCAACGTACATTGTTACATAGCCACTTAAAAATATGTTTGGTACATGGTATATATAAACGTCCGGTCAGTTAAAAATGTTTGCGCGCCATGTTACATCGACGAATTTCATGGCTTCAACGGTGTTTTGGGCTCAGTCTTCTTCTTCGTTGAGTTTATGTAGCCATATTGAACTCCACTAGTCGCACGCAATATTTTAGTTGTATTCTAAGCTGCCGCAAAGCAGAAAATTTGCCCCGCTCCGCCCCTCAAGAGTGGGGGCTGGTCCGCTGGTCGACTCGGCAATTCTTCAACTCTGCAGGGTCATAGAGCGTAGGGGTCAGATCCGCCTGGAAAGTCGCTCGACACTACTTCCGGTGCCGTAAATTTCGCGAAAATGGCAAATATCGCGAAAAATTAAGGAAAATAAACGCAAATAGGTAAAATTAGAGAACATTTTCTCGTGTCCCTGGTGAGGTTACTCCCTGAGGCTCTGACACGTACAGGCCCCCTAGGGTCCGGCTATCTCCCTTGACGCGCGTAGGCGCGGAACCCATAGGCGCTTTTGAACAGCCTCCCACAGCCGACGACCACCTCTACCAATCCTGGAGAGGCCGAAGGCCTCTCCCCGAGATCCGAATAAACCCTTCTCAGGACTTCGAACCTCTAACCATATAAGCTTCATAGTGACTGGTCCGAAATTTTCTGAAGGAAACGAGCAATTCGTCAACGTTTTTCCACTGATAGACGGATTAGTCGTTTGTCTTACAGCCAGCCGACTGATCATTAGTACAAGCTATAACAAATCTCAATATTTAATTTTTCCTTGTATCATGGGTGCACGAAGAATAATGTAAGTGATGCCAGCATCGAAAATCCAACGTTTCGGACGTACTAATTTTTTTCATATAATTTGGCCCATGTCCTCTTTTAACGACACATAACCTTGAATTTCGAAATCAGTTTAGACGGCTAAAATTATTACTCGCTGTGAATCATCTTTCTTAAGTTAATGTGGAAATTATTTTTAGTAATGCGTAGTTTTTGCAGACGCGCTCATCAAGGCAAGCTTTAAACGAAAAACTGGCGATTTAAACTCAGGTACGTGCAATTTTCATATTGAAGCTTGTTTATGGAATTAAAATGTCATCACGAGTTGTTTTAGAAAAGAAATTAATTTCAGGTTTATTATATCCATTTTAAACATTTATGGTATATATTATATTTTCAAAATAGAACAGCATGGTATGAGCTATTATACTTATGGTACAGAGCATTAACATGAAATAGATGAATCAAAGTAAAGAGCAGACAGTAAAATTAATAAAACGTCCCCAATATAAGTCTAATGAAAGCGGGTTTTCTACTATGTATTCAAGAACATATTTTTATTCAGGTCAGATTTCAACCTCCCAAAACCTAACATTTTAGCCCCAGAACTAAAATTAGGAATGAGTTGCATTAAATAGACGATCACCATTCTAAACTACAAATCTCACACCAAAGATTTGTTCTTTATGATATGCTTCATGCAACGCTAATTGTCGCGTTTCCGAAACGAATTTTTTGGTAGAATTTATTTGGTGTTGATAAAATTGACTTCTTTGTGTTTCAACTTGTACGACTTAATATATACGTTTTTTTGATTAAAGCAGTTCAGAGTTCTTTATTTACCTATGACTGAATATTGAGGTAGCTTCTAAAAGACCCAGGACGCATGTCGGAATAATCTTGTTCAACTATAATTTCTGAAATAAATCAGCAGATGGTACCCATTGTAAAGGCAGTAAAAGTTTTCCACTTAAACTATATTATGTCGCCGTCGCTTAAGCTATATCATGGATGGAAGTTGTTCCGTTTAACAAAACAAACAAGTAGCCTAGCTAAATTTATAAGACGGCACCACTGTTGTACCCTAATGTCTTGGTGTACGAAGTCGAACTGAATCGGACATGTCTTGGTCGCCAGGAAAAAATTAGTGCTAGTTTTACTCAGTCTCTTTCATGCTAGGCCATAAGACTTTGTAAATGTAATAGATAAATTTGGCAAAGCTCAAATACAACAGTTCACCGCATTTTTGTTTTTTGATACTCCGACTACAATTTCAGAAACTAAAACAAGCAATATCAGTTACTCGCTCAGAAGGTAACTCAGCACATTGTGCCACTAATAGGAAAAATGATATTTCAAACAGTTTAAACCCATAGAACACAATATGCAATACGTACGTAGGCTTACTTTACGACTTTATGCAACAGGGTACAAATATAGCCATGAATGCCAGGAATACAGATATGTGTTGGAGCTGTACAAAATAACATTCAGCAGATTAAGATTATTTATTTATTGTAATATTTTTTCATTTAAAGCATAATCGAAGCCTAATAAAGGTTTTGGCAATGAGCTGAATTTCGGAAGTGCAACCCAACTTTAGATGCAACTGCAATTCGTATTGAACCGGTTGAAAAAATATTTTACTTCGCATGCTACTGAAAGCGATATTATACAATTTATGCATTTTACATAAACCATATAAATACACAAATTTGGATATACATTTTATACAAATTATTACATCGTTTCCCTCCAATTCCCGGACGATTATAAACTCATGCCGATGGACCCACATTGGACGTTGTGGGAGGATTTATATTTAGATGACTGGTTCCTCCAGCGGCACCATGTTTCCTCCCGTAAGATGTGAGGCATGTATTGCTGGCAAATAATGTACTGCTATTATATGCTAAGACCTACCATCTATGTTATGTATTTCGTTAAAAACAACCTTAGAGCATTATCTTGGCTGAAAGGGGCTTATCAAGTACCGAAACATTGTTGCGTTAACGAGGTTGACGCAACTTTAACGCCATTGCGATTCAACACTCTTAAATCAGAGTAACCGGCCTTTTGCGAGCCAGAATACGCAGTACTGTGCCCGAATATATAAAGATTGAGTTTTGAAAAGGTAATAAAACTGGAAACTATATAAATATAATACTTATACAAGTGACCAGGCAGTGACTAATGACAGTAGAAAGCAACAAATAATAACAGCAAAATTAAATTGTATTATCACACTTTAGGACCAACAGTATGAGGTTTTATTGACATCATGGGCTAGCTTCCATCCTATTCAAATATCATTGAGTAGCTGAATTATCACACTTTAGGACCAACAGTATGAGGTTTTATTGACATCATGGGCTAGCTTCCATCCTATTCAAATATCATTGAGTACCTGAATTATCACACTTTAGGACCAACAGTATGAGTTTTATTGACATCATGGGCTAGCTTCCATCCTATTCAAATATCATTGAGTAGCTGAATTATCACACTTTAGGACCAACAGTATGAGGTTTTATTGACATCATGGGCTAGCTTCCATCCTATTCAAATATCATTGAGTAGCTGAATTATCACACTTTAGGACCAACAGTATGAGGTTTTATTGACATCATGGGCTAGCTTCCATCCTATTCAAATATCATTGAGTAGCTGAATTATCACACTTTAGGACCAACAGTATGAGGTTTTATTGACATCATGGGCTAGCTTCCATCCTATTCAAATATCATTGAGTAGCTGAATTATCACACTTTAGGACCAACAGTATGAGGTTTTATTGACATCATGGGCTAGCTTCCATCCTATTCAAATATCATTGAGTAGCTGAATTATCACACTTTAGGACCAACAGTATGAGGTTTTATTGACATCATGGGCTAGCTTCCATCCTATTCAAATATCATTGAGTAGCTGAATTATCACACTTTAGGACCAACAGTATGAGGTTTTATTGACATCATGGGCTAGCTTCCATCCTATTCAAATATCATTGAGTAGCTGAATTATCTTAGCATTTGCTTTTGACACATTCATTTTGAGCTTTAAATTTACAAATATGACGGTGGACATAAACCGCCTGGGTCGTGTCAGCCCTCACAGTAGCGTAAAATAGTCACAGTTTAGTTGAATTTAGCGTTGCCGTTGATTGGTTGTTATTTAGACAGTTTGCCGATTAGATAATAGCGTATTTTAGAAACGTTACTCATCACAGGCTCGATATAGCGAAATCTTTAATACGTATCCGTTTTTATATATTATCCATATGCAAACGGCATATTTCTATTTTACACCGGTAACGCAAAATTAGGCAAAAATTATCGTTGTATTTCGTGCTTCGTTTTTATTTTACACTTCAGACCAGTTATTGTATTGAAGTGAGGTCATTTCTAATAACTTGCTACTGTGTTATTTATAGGTTTATTTAAGGAAATAAAAACAACTTTAACTTTGGAGTTTTCCGTGGTTTTCTGCTCGTATTTGGTAACGCCCTGTATCGGATGGTTAATCAAGAAAGAGACTAAAATAGTTTTACAAATTTTATGGGTATTGCGAAGAGTATTTTTGGATAAAATATGTAGATTCTCGAAATTTTTCTTACTTAGTTATAAAAGAAAGTTATATAACTCTTGTAATGTCATTGTATACGAATGCACTTGAGAACAAATACATTGGAAAGGCAATTTTCCTAAAGTATGACCATGCGATTTCAAACAGAATTGAGTTTATAAAATATACAAATATCGTACAAAGTGAAAGCCCAGTATCTATGAGGAAGCAAGTGATAACATTGTAAAGTTTTGATTTTTGAAAATAATTCGACAGTGGCAGTGAAATGTGTAATGGCCCGTAATTATACGTAATGGCCCGTTAATAATGCCGCTGTGCGCGCTTAACCTGCTAATGAAAAGGCAGAAATATCCTGCGGTAGAGCCAACCTTATCAATGTTGTTCCCGTTAAACAGATTGTAATTATGCCCTATAAAAGGTCGAATTAGCAATGTATATTGACGTGATGTATCAAATGTTGCGTTTAAGCGACATGTGACGAACTGTGGTGCAATTTATGACTAAAATTGTAAACGAGGATATAGTTCTTATATTCAAAACCAAATATATCGATTTGTGAAAAGAACGTTTTACATACAAATGTTTAACGCTTTTTGCTAGCAACAAAAAGAGAAAGATACTAGCGTGTAAAAACACTCATTTCCACCGCAACTTAGGATAATGTGCCGTCTAAAATAAAACCATATTTAATTTTAAAGTAACTAAATATCTGCCCAGTTGTTAGCTGACTATAGTAATTTTTACACCAGCAACTACAATTATGTGCAATTGTTAATGTTATTTACTTAGACAAAAGGTAAATTTTGCATGAAGCAATAACGATGGCTCTTTATAGCGATACTGGGCTTTTTTATAATTTTTGCACAGAATTGAAAATTCTAACAGTGATTGAAGCGCCTTCATTAAAGCTGTATTTCTAAAATTCACATAAGTACCAGGTTTGATCATTTAGTCTGCAGGGCAAGATCGCAAAATAGATCTTGCCTTTTCGACGTCTTGTTGCTTGGCATGACCGCGTATCACACTGTTGCACAAATCCAAAGACAGCGCATTGTCCGCTGAAATTACGTTTTTACACATGATGAATGCGGCAAACGTTACATTGGTTGATACAAAACGCAAGATGTATACACATATATGATTGTGTTGGTAAATAAATTTTGCTAAGATATCTGCGGATTCCACGTTGAGGATCAGATGGATGATCTTTCCTCAAGAAGAAATACAACTCCATAGCCATATGTTGCATTGGATGACACTCAAAGAAGCTCATAAGAATGTTATCCACTCTAAGGCGTTGGACCATCCTATCCTTGGCTCCAAGCGCCGATCCTTACTGATTGGTCCCACAACCTCCCTCTTTTCCTAGAGGCGCCGAAAGCACCGAACTCCGCCCAACCTCCCGCCGAGTCGCTGATCCTCTTTAGAAGCCCAAGCCCCCTCCCCAAGAGTACGACTACCAGTGCCCCTGAAACCTCAGACGTCCTGCTTATATGTTGATATTGAATTTACTAAGTACACACGATTACATTTATTAAAAACATGTTATCGTCCAGAGATAAGATATCAAACAATGTACCACAATAAGCGTCAGATGGATGAGTTTTTCGCAAAAAGAAATTCCAAAGGAATTATTTCGCAGTTCCGTAAGCAAAGCCGCTATATATACGTTGTAAAATCCGAATATAACTGGTATAACTGCAAACATAAATTACTCATGTTCGGCTTAACTGTTGGTGAACTTCAAAATAATTTGCAACATTAGGAAACATCTATTAGGTAGTACAGGAAAATTCCCTACACAAACACAAGTCACATATGATAAAAATACCATGAATATCGTTTCTACGTTATTGTGCTAGCAACTTGTTGCAGTTTTCCTGGATATGTAGCAGTTTCAATTTTGCAGTAGACATTCGAAATCCAACTGCGGTTAACTGCGTTATTACACCTATATGACCGAGGTCCGAAGTCTGGGGGAATAGCGGGTGTTTTGGGTGGGGGCGAGGCTTCCGGCCTCCACAGGGAGTGAAGTCATGAAGGAGGAGATAAATTTTCACAGTTTTTAACACTCAAAATTTTTCTTAATTTTTCCCATTTTTCTCTGATTTTTGCCTATTTCCCCCAATTTTTGCCTATTTTTGGCACAATTTTCTAGGCGCGGCATGGAGGGCGGTTGCGTGCGGTACCTCAGAGTGTAATCCAGGCTCCCCCAAGAGCATCTATGGTTTTCAGAGCATCACTGTATCTCTTGGGCCCGCTGCTTGAACCATGTATATTTCGTGGTTTCCTATTTACTAATTCAGTGTGTTGCATCTGCGGTTTACAAATGTTTTCAATGATGTTGAAAAATACTGAGTGAATCATTTAAACATATCTGTTAGCGATGTATATACTCTTTTTTAATGCTACTGTACCCCAGGGATCCCATCTCAGTAATGACAAATGTCTGATATCGTGGGTTTTCAATTTATAGTTATAATTTGCTAAATCTGTGATATACAACAGATTCGAGGCTGCTGCCAGCGATGGAGTGATCCGCTTAAATGTATCTTGGATCGACCTATTCTTGCAGAAGTAGCACTGCATTCCTTTGACCTCCCTTGAGGCATGCATATTTTAGTAGGTTTCAAATTAATGCTAGGATATGTTGCATTTGTAGCTCTAAAGGTTTTCCGAGATTAATACTAAAAACGATGGAGTGACTCATTTGAATGCACCCTTTCTATAAATGGCACTCACTCACACTATGCTGCTCGGTACGCAGTCGCGGGTTCACCCGCCTTCTAGTATTTTCATACAGTAGAGAAATATATGTCATGCCTAACTACAACTATTAACGTCATGGTATTTAAACATACTTGTTAGTTGCCCGCTGACTATATATTTGACGTTGAGACGCAGTGAGATGCCGCACATTGCAGAATTACCCGGAGTAATCAGAGTGACGTTTGACGCATTAGCACCAAGATCAACCTGTTCCGATTTCTGAAACACGAAATGGGTTAACGCAGAGTATTACTGCTAATTGTACTCACATAATTTTTACCCAATCATGACGCTGGGATATCGATATCAGAACTTATTAACGGGTCATTCATTAATTTATTCAATTACAATAATTCATGTACCGCGCCTTACTTACAATTATTTTTGACAGTGTAGTCGCTTCAAGAATTAGTCTCATCAATTGAGGCAAGTGCCGAAGCTCTCTTTGTAAACGTTTTGGCATTTGAATAACCACAGCTCAATGAATTGATCATTAAATTTTATATAATGAACGCATACAATAATCAGTCATACAATGTTAAAGCTAGGTTTATTTTATGGATTGGCGCATCCATCATTCGCAGTTCATAAATGATTGCTCAACCTTTGCAATCAAATGATATAGACAGTACTGGATTACTAAACCTTGATATTGACGCCTTTCTTATGTCGTCAATGTATATCGGCCATTGTTTATCCTTATCACAATATTTGCCTCATCAGGCATAATCGAATCACAGAAATTGGCAGTCACACCAACTTACGTGCAAAATAGTTGCTGAGCTGAGGTCGTATTCCTTGTAGATGCACCGATCGGTAGCTGGAGCGCTTTTCTTTTCACTACAGTGGCCTTCGATTACTGTACCAACGAATACTGAAATAGAATAAGTTTAAATTTTAAAATAAAATGCATAGCACACGGTTTTATAACGTATAAAATGGCATTAGATTTTAAAAGCTAGGTCCGCACAGTACAATAACGTAAAAATGTGAAGTGACTAGACGATGCACCGAGACCTAAAGCTTAATGGCATTGTTGACCGATTTCACGCGTTATGCGCATATTTTTACAAGTCTAATATGTATGCCTTCGAATTCTGAAACCAGTGCTCTATGGTTTCGCATATACATCTAATAGCGGAACCAAAATCCATCATAGTTTGGCTAAATGTATTTGAATTATTTTAGACTGATGTTCCTAGGAAAGATTTCTTTCTGTTCCATTCGAAACATTAAACGCTAAAACTGCTATATTCCGCTTAGGAAATTTTAAATACGCACTTGCATAAAATTTGTTACAAATCTATGACGGCTTCTGTGGCGTTTAACTAATTACAACGCGTTCTTAGGTTAAAAAATTTGTGTTACAAACGACCGGTGGATCTTTTACTGCAGCAAGCAAAGTACCGAAAAACTGAGCTAAAACGACTTTTCGTCTGTAAGAACAGATGCAAGCATAAAAACATTCGTAACATCAACTACAAATGACATGTCGTTTACAAAAATTTTACAAACGGTGAAGTCTTTATAATGTTTCCTCCATATGTTACGTCCCATTGTGAATACCTCTGCGTGTGCGAACGAGATATAAATTAAAAGCTGATACATAATAGTTTGGCACTCGAGTCATTGGGATACCGTACTGTTTCACGCAAATTCTTTATATCATTACAACTGTTTTATGTGCTGTAACTTAACCTGAATATCAGAGATATACCGCTACATGTCATAAATTTAAATAGGTATCTATCTTTAACAGTGTCAGCTTTGTCGCTGTACTTGCGAATCCGATTGTGACAGCTGGCTAAGCCGTTGGCAGCTGTGTGTATTTATTAATTTAATTGGAAATATACTTAGTAAATAGCTATTTCCTGTAGTTAGTGAATAGGCAAGCCTTTGCATTAAATTATATTATGCATAAAACGACAAATATTAAAAAGTGGCGATGCCCGATCTTCGCCATAGATTTGTCATTATCGCTTGATTCATAACAAAATCTAATACCAAGAGTGCATTGGTATTAGATTTTGTTATGAATCAAGCGATAATGACAAATCTATGGCGAAGATCGGGCATCGCCACTTTTTAATATTTATCGTTTTATGCATAATATAATTTAATGCAAAGGCTTGCCTATTCACTAACTACAGGAAATAGCTATTTACTAAGTATATTTCCAATTAAATTAATAAATACACACAGCTGCCAACGGCTTAGCCAGCTGTCACAATCGGATTCGCAAGTACAGCGACAAAGCTGACACTGTTAAAGATAGATACCTATTTAAATTTATGACATGTAGCGGTATATCTCTGATATTCAGGTTAAGTTACAGCACATAAAACAGTTGTAATGATATGAAATTATGCATTGGTGAAGAGTATGGTACCTCCCTGCACTCACATATAAACCCGTGTTTGATGACGCGGACGTTTTCGGCCTGACCACACTCCAGGTTTTTATTGGGGGGGTCGAGATGCATAGACTCCTGTTTCTGGGGAGTTAGGTCAGACCCCCAATTTCTGGGGGGGGAGGGGTCGGGTGAACCAGTAGTTGCTTATAAACCGACCCAGCCCAGAAATTGGGGGTCCGACCTACCCCCAGAAACTGGGGTCTATGCATCTCGACCCCCCAATAAAAAACTTGGATAGTGGTCAGTCCGAAAACGCCCGAGTCATCAAACACGAGTTTACATGTGATTGCAGGGAAGTGCCATACTCTTCTACATGCTGTATTGTTGTGTCGCAAATTATTCTGTGATATCACTGCGAAAAAAAACTATTTTGTACCTGTTTAAGAGAGAGTCATTTCACTACTTCCGATAAATAGTCTGATATAAAAGAACAACTTTAGCGGTTTCTAGGTCTTTTAAGGCATAGTTGCCAAGTACAAATACCTGCTACTTAGGGATATGTATTGCTTCCTTACTATGATTATTACGTTACACGAACCTATGTTTACTATGGTGTTTCGCGTCCAATCAAAATTTAGTATTATTTTTTGCATTTTCTCATGTTACACATATTTAGCTCGTACCCTTTCCATGACCCGTCCAATTGTCATTTTTAAACGAAATCTTAGTTATGCCATATTATAATTGGAATAGAAATATTTAGCAAAGCAACAGCTTACTGGTGTTTTCCTGTTTTTTTGCTGTTTTTTATAAACAACATTGTCCAAATAATCATTCGACAGTGAATTGACGTATGACAACACAAGTCCAAAGGTGTTTGATAAACGTAGTGCATTTACTGTTGCGGTAACGGGGCATCAGAATTAAGAACCGTTTATTAATCTAGTTTATATGTACCTCGAATAGTTCGTTTGCAGGCAAAACAGTTACAGAAGAGAACATGAAACGACAGTTACTTAATACAAAAATTGATCTTATCTTGTTATCTTGTTGCGAAAACATTTTGGTCGTGCAGCAATATGTTGATTTTTAAAAATGTTTTAATTATATTCATATGCCTCACAGCGTTAAACTACTATGCTGTTTCTTACTGAATTTATGATTTAATGTAACGTACGGTACACTAACAATTTTACTCAACTTCTTCAGATAAAGGTTTCTACAAAATGGCATGCACTTAGCGTCGTAATGAAAAACAGTTATGGTTTGATAAGAACAAATATGTTCACGATTGTATTATATTTTTAAAGATGACGATGCTTGCTATGAATTACTACACTGCTTTAAGCAAGACTAACCTAAAAATACGATACGAAAATTACGGCATACTATGAAGCGTTAAGGCTCTTAATTATTAATTACCAATTTATTACTAATTTCCTGACGTTTAACTGATATTTATTTATTATTTGGTACCGGGCACTTACATCTTTCAGTTTTAGAAAATTTGAACAAATTGTAGTGGTATTTTACAATTTTAGCAGAAATATAATTCAGTCTAAAATATGTTTTGAAAGTTTGAAATTTAAAATAATTCAATATATTAGGTACAACAGAAAACAATTTCGTTTGTCAAAAATCATGACATGTTCCAGGGTGTTGACATCATAAATTTTACTTGAACTTTACATTGTTGATATTGGGCTGAAACATCCGGAAGCAATGCATCAAGAAAATGATTAAACACACAAATATATTTCTCACAGGAACCAAACGTACCAAAATCGGAATTACAAAATATTTCTTCGGCTGACGACTGAAAACAAGAACAAGCTTCAGTGACCACTACGTAGGCAAAAAAGCAGATTGAATAACAAAGTAGCATCCGACGCATACTAATATATTTTACTGTGTCTTAGGTTTATATATACAGTGATCTTAGGTGTTATATACACAGTGACTTATGACATATATTTGATAACTGACAACAAGATTTTAAGCTTTGTAAGTTCTCTTTTGTATATTATTTTTATATAAATATATTATGTTTTCAGTTCATAAACATAAAGTTGTTACTTGATTTGATTTAATTAGTCAATTTCCTGTAAAAGCATAAATACGTTAATGAGAGCAATTTACACCTGGAATTACAAGGCTCACACTTAATTATAAAATTGCATTAACTGCACGTATTCCAAGTTTCAATATATGGCAGCGATAATAACAGCCATAGCATTTTTTCTTATTGATAAGTATTTATTTCACATATCGAGCTAAATTTCTTAGCCAGTTTTAACACAAGGATTTCTAATAACAGCTAGCTATTGCAGATTTACTTACTACAAAAATAAAAAACTAGTAGCTTATTTTATCACAATTTGATGTATTCTGAGTAATGAAAATGTAATTTAGAGACACGTACACAGCTATATTGAGCATCTACTAGCGAAATGAGCCGAATATCACGCCATTTCATGTCGCTTAAATAGTTAACGAGATATACCCTTTTATTTTACAATGCACCGTCGTATAAAAGATGGATTGTTCGACAAATGGAGACCAACAACACTCATACAGCTCGAACGGTTAGAGAGATTTGCTGTTTTCTTGTATTTTGGGTATCATAAATCCATTTAAATAAGATTTGTGACTCAAGTCCTACAACCTAAAACTTCCGCATAGCAAAACATTTTTGCTTTGCAACAGAAACATTTTTTGTTCAAGAAATGGAGCCCAATTTAAGTAAGCTATCTACAACGGTTGTCGAGATATAATAAATAACTTGATTTTCTAGGACCCTTTTCGACTCGACACGATGCCTTTCGGCCAGCGTTTTCAGTGAAAATGGGCTAGAAATGGGCTCCGCGCCCAGCAAAAATATACAAACAAAAATTTCAAGCTTTAAAAGCAGCAATGTCGCGAATTCATACTCTCAACCAAACTTGGGTTATGAGCGTTACCCTAAAGACACAATACCACTGTACAGCTAGTAAGAATTCTTTGCTTCATGATTTCGCTCACTAAACTCAGAATTCAATAATTTTACATAAATATTAATTCAGGAAGATATTACAGACGAATATAGGCAAAATTTTTTTTGCAGAAGTGCTGGCATCGTCCTGTTGCAATGCAAAAATGGTTCGGAAATTTTGTTAAATGCTTCGGCAAGGCCATTTATCAAAATAACGAATTGGTTGGCGCAGAAATTTGGGTTCACATTTTTGTCATCGGTATTCGCATTTTTGTGAACGCGAACATGGGCTGTCCGATGTACGATTGGCATTTGCGTTCTAACACATTTGTACATTTCGGACGGTTGTACTCGTTCATCAAGTGACATTCTGAATCAGACAGATATGTTCGCATTATATTTATGGATTATAGCATTCGGTAAAACATTTGGTAATTGGGTTTTCACTTGTAGACGGTCAGCAAAATGCGATGCTAAATCCCCAAATAGCGACGGCGAATATCACCTACGCTTTTGTGCATCGGAAATTAAGTACGCATACATAAGGAAAATCGTGACTTGTTCGTGTTCATCGCTTTTTCGATCATGACCAGACTTGACAAAAGAACAACCAAACTTTGGGCTCACTCATTAAATGACTAATACCTAAAAAGCAAGGCTTCATGTGCATATATTCCATGGCAATGACGGATTAAAACAGGCCAAGGGGTTCATTGGCCCTTTCCCAAACACAGAATTTCAGGCCAGTTTAAGGCACAACTTAAGTAGCGATTTTGCAAAATCTATTGGTTAGTTCACTGAAATTGTTGGGCTCCTTGAACACTTTCCATAAATCCAGCTGAACGCATGCCAGTTGAACGTGATGTCTATTTTATTCATTGTTTTTTTGTAAATCGGTTTGTAAATATTCATCAGGAAACTAGTGCTGCTAAATGATGACCAACCCACCCTCTTTCTCAACGAAAAATGAAAAAAACATAACACATTGTTAATTTTTAACAGTTCTCTAAATTAAAATCTTAAAAATTATGTTTGAAAAGCCTGAATTATATACATCGTGAAGTAATAGAACCTGAGTGGCAGTATTAGAAAAGTGTTTATAGCAGGCTATCGCCGAAACTGAATTTTTAAAATAAGTAACATCTGGGCAAAGTAGGATAAATTGGCTTTTAGTAAATTAGTTGTGACATGCTACCAAATGGAGAACTCGTGTGGCCAGCATAGTCGCAGTAAAGTGGAGTTGAGAGAACCTTACTAAGGTCGCATCACGGAATTAACATATCACCTATTTGGATCGTACAGCTGGTTAGAAATTTTTATTCGGAACAATTGGTTTTGTTAGTATTTTGTGTTTGCTACACTTCAGTGAGTACTCTCATGTTCTAGTGGAATCCAAATTTGTACACTGCATTAAATGTTAGCCTTTAAAGCAATCCTTTATTGTTGTTCAAATCCCGCAATACAAAACTGTAATTAAAAATACGTTGCAATATAAGCGTGGTGGTTTGAATATGGTTACGATGTGATCTGTTCCAAATCTGGAAACAAAGCTACTTTATTGTGCTGAAATTCTGAACTACTACACGAGATCACACATTTTATTTTGATCATAATTATCATGATGTTATGCGATTGGAAGAGGTCATCAAGTCAGCCCTAATAAATTTATGTGCAAATATTCCAGTAATTCCAGCAGAATAATTATTCTTATTAGTAACATTGTACATGCCTATTACTGTTCTGGCGAAGTAATGGATGCTGTTTTGTGGCAAAATTTTTTACAAGTCTTACTGAGAAACTAAATCGCTGTGGTTATTAGCACCACCTGTGCAAAAAATATTAAGAAAAGCATGCTATCAGCAAAATATGATGATAAATCGGTTGTTATAGTTCTGCTTACGGCTATAGTTTTCTCATGTCTCGAGCTATCGTGTTAGTTTGAATATTATACAAGTGTTTCGTTCATATTCGGCAAAAATTTCAAGTCATTTAAAGTTTAGACATGTTTTAATTGCATAGGATCTTTGCAACAGTTGCATATATACGCACACTTTGGCGTATTTAAAGATGTTTTGTCTCTGGAACCATGTCTTGCGCTTGAAACTATACTGTCTGTAAACTGGGATTCTATATTGTGAGATCACATTTCACACGTACCAATTTTAACATTCAAGATCAGCCTAAATTATGATTTAAACGCTAAACCGAATACGTCGTAATGTTATACACTATAGGTATCTATTGTAACGGCTAAGCTTCGCATGCTTGTAGGCTTGAACTGAAAATAATAAATATCTGATATTTTTAATATCAAACGATACGAAACAACAAAATTTTGTTACAGTTAAGTCAGCTTTTGATTTTTACAATTTTTTCAGCTGCTATATTATCAAATTTATTTTGCGGCATTTAAAGTTTTGTAATGTCAAATATCAATATATTAAATATTCTTTGCGATGTATCAGACTTCATAAATTACAACTGTAAGCACGATAAATCACTGAGAGAAAATACAAAGCAGTGTAATTGTAAATGTAGTTTTGTAGGTTAAAATAATACCAAGCCATCTTTTTGTCAAGGTATTTTGCGATGCCAAGTAATAGTACAACCGTATATTAACGAGCAATATCATATTTCCCATTGCGCACTGCGCCCAAGCACGGCTATATTTGGCTGCAATCAAAACTAATAAGGGAATATCATGAAGAAATAGAATTAATTTGTATTAGTGCTTCGTTGAACAGGGTAAATATGAATATTGTATTTTATAGCTGATGTTGCTATATAATTGCTGATCTGCTGGACAGGGTAATAACATCTATAGTCCGAACTATAGGCGAGAAGGAGTTAGACTTTCAAGCTCGGCTCGGCTGTATCTGAACCGTGTCCGGGTCGGCTCTTGACGTAAACAGGCACGGCTAGACTCTTCTAGAACCCTGTTCGGCTTGACTCGGTTGGCCTCTTCCAAATAGCTAACCAGGCTAGTCTCTGCTCTTAAAGGCTCTAACAAAAATGTTTACGATTCCTTAATAATAAAGGCAATAAGGCACTGCGAAAACTGAGCCGAATATACAATATGGAGATTATCAAAGGAGCTGATATTGCTGCTTTTAGAAACTTAAAAGCCGAGCAAAGCAAGACAGGGCTGTTCTTGATTTTGGTTAACATTGTACTGTATTTTATCTATTATAATTATGTTTTTTAATAAAACACTTTTTAACTCCCTCATTCCAGAATTAATTTGTGCAATGTTTGACAAACTCAAGCCGGCGCTAAGGTCAAACCCGGGACGTGTGGGTGAATGTTGTGTATGCGATCGACTGAGATGTCTAACAGCTGTTGCTCCGTTCCTTAAAGAACCACGCAACGCGTGCAAAAACATCACAAGTGCAAGTATATAGCATATGCCAACTTCAGTAACCACAACGACTCACAATGTGCATTAGGACTGCTTGGACATGGTCGACATGAAAAGATTAAGAGCGGAACCTAGATTTTCTACTAGGCTTGGCTTAGCTCGAATATCACAGACATTTATTAGGTTTGCCTCCCCTAGGTTCTTCATACATCATAGCAAGGTCTGTTTTGGTCGGCTGAAAAGGCATGCTCAAACCCTAAAATCTCAACGCTGCATAGTCTATTTAATATTTAATTGTACCAGTGTAGCACCATTTCTTCACAAGTTTTTATGTACCAAAGAGTCTTATCGAGAATATGCACGCTATTATCAAAACAAATGCGTCACAGTGGTAAACTACGAAAAAGCTTATGCACCAGAGTCAGAAACATAGAAGAACAACATCCTACGCACACATAAAACTTTGCGTTGACCCTGCAGCCTCTCACGCTACAGTCCATTATCATTCCTCAAGACTATCCAACGTTGCGAAATCATTGGAAAAATAATATATAAAAAGACTGTTAGTGCTAGATTGACCCTATGTCCATTATCCGGTACTCTGTAACATTATACACAGGACCATCGGCGATCCAAACACGTTAAGATAGCGCTGTATCTAACCACGAATGTCCCAACTGAGCTTTTAAAGCTGTGGCAGGTTGTCATTGATTTGTTTTAACGCTAAATAAATGTAATGAATAATACTATGATGGGTTGGAAACTTGGTGAGCTAGGCAGCTTCTGTTTTCATGATATCCTATATCAGTTTCCTTATATAGCTGTGCGCTAGAAATTTGTTTAACGTACGCTCTTAGTTCTGATGAACTGACAGGTAGTAACGAGCCTTAAAACGCGCATTTTGCTGTTTCTAAGCTTTTTGCTCTGATATACCTTTGTTTCACATAGTTTTTGTACTATCATTTCACCATTGTTGGAAACGTAGAAATGTCAAATCGTCCTTTCCACCAAGTCGCAGATTCTGTAGCCAGCTCGCTATCGAAAAGCAGCAAACTTGACATTATAACATAGAGACTGCTGGAGGGCTAATTTTTCGCCTTGAATCCTGAACAGTAGTTTAGGTGAATGTTTATTACATTGTAATAACTACTCAATTAAGGGAATAATGTAAGCGGTAACCCTCGATGTAACGTTTTATCAACAAAGATTAAGCAACCTGACATTAGATCATACATGCCGACGGTCGGTCATGCCAGGGGGGGGTAGAGGCCCCCACGGGGGGGGTCGCGGCCATCCCAGGGGGGGTAACCCCCCCCTGGCCGGCCAAATTTGTCTAGAGGGGGGGTCGATCTCGTGAGGAACTTTTTTTTTGGTCCTCGCAGCCGTTAATACTATTATTAACCCTATATGAGATGGAAATGGAGGATATAAAAAAGTCTGTTTTCATCGTTACGTGGTTTACTAAAAAGGAAATTGTCCAGCCTTCCACATTCCTTGATTGCAGCAGCCACGTTTCACAAAACTGTTACCGACCATATTCATTCGTTCGTTAAAACGGCTTCGCCTTAAAACCATTTAATTTAGCCGTGTGCATTTGTGTGGTTTTCACTTGTACCGATGAAGAAAGACTAAATATAAACGTTTATATTTAGTCTTAAACGATTTATCCACAGAACTCAATGTCTAAATCTAGTTAGTATATAAATAAGTATTTCGGTTAACTTTTATTTCAGGGAATGACGTCGTCAACAAAAAGCTTTCCACAAATTTATGCTGCATATGCACCACTAGCAACAAGCAGGCACAATTTGCGCAAGTTTTTGCACTAAGGTCAAGCTTTAAAACTCGGACAGCGGTCAAGTCACCCTCAGGGGAGGGGGTGCTGCGCACCCCCAAGGGGGGTAAAACCAGCCGGGCCTTTCGGCCTCGGGGGGGGGGGGGGGGGCCGGCCCTCGGGCGGGGGTAACCCCCCCTACCCCCCCCCCCCCTGCCGGCATGTATGCATTAGATGCACTCAATTAACCACATTATATCTTTTATGTTATTAATATACAGACATGGCAGAAAATATGATAATCTACTCACTTAAACAGCTTGAATATCAGTCGAATATCAATAACGTTTCACTTGTATAACGAGATGTTTCATTTATAAACTTTACATGAAAATTTCTATGCTATGTGGTTTTAAAGTAATTTTTATAGAAAATAGAAAACATATAAATTTCAATGATAATTGCTTCTAAATTAATTTTTATAGAAAGTAAAACATATAAATTTCTATGTTAATTGCTGCTAAATTAAATTTTCTGATAGAAAATAGAAAACAGAAAATATGTAAATTTCAAATGTAATTGCTTCTAAATTAATTTTTATTATAGAAAATAGAAATGTATATTTCAATTATAGTTGTCTGCTTCTAAATTAATTTTTATTATAGAAATTATAAAACAGAAAACATGTTAATTTCAAATATAATTGTTTCTAAATTAAGTTGAAAACATGTTAATTTCAATTATAGTTCCTTCTGATTTAATTCTTGTTATAGAAATTATAAAACATAAAACATGTAAATTTCAAACATAATTGCTTCTAATAAATTTTTGTTAGAGAAAATAGCAAACAGAGAGCAAGTAAATTTCAGTGCTAATTGCTTCCAAATTAATTTTTGTTATAGAAGATAGAAAACAGAACACATGTAAATTTCAATGCTAGTTGCTTCTAAATTAGTTTTTGCTATAGAAAATAGAAAACAGAAAATATGTACATTTCTATGCTAATTGCTTCTAAATTAATTTTGTATAGAAAAAAAACAGAAAACATGTAAATTTGAATGATTGCTTCTAAATTAATTTTTGTTATAGAAAATACACTACAGAAATTGTGTAAATTCCAATGTTAATTGCTTCTAAATTAATTTTTGTTATAGAATTATAAAAACAGAAAACATGTAAATTTTAATTATAGTTGTTTCTAAATTAATTTTTGTTAGAGAAATTATAAAACATAAAACATGTAAATTTCTAATATAATTGCTTCTAAATGAATTTTTGTTAGGGAATATAGAAAACAGAAAACATGTAAATTTCAATTATTGTTGCTTCTGAATAAATTTTTGTTATAGAAATTATAAAACAGAAAACATGTAAATTTTAATTAAAGTTGCTTCTGATTTAATTTTTGTTACAGAAAATAGCAAACAGAATACATGTAAATTTCAATGCTAATTTCTTCTAAATTAATTTTTGTTATAGAGAATACACAACAGAAATCGTGGAAATTTCAATGTTAATTGCTTCTAAATTAATTTTTGTTAGAGAAAATAGAAAACAAAAAACATGTAAATTTCAATGCTAGTTGCTTCTAAATTAATTTTTGTTGAAGAAAATAGAAAACAATAAAACATGTAAAGTCCAATTCTAATACTTCTAAATTAATTTTTGTTATAGAAGATAGAAAAAAGAACACATTTGAATTTCAATTCTAGTTGCTTCTAAATTAATTTTTATATAGAGAAAACAGAAAACATATCAATTTCAATGATTGCTTCTAAGTAAATTTTTGTTATAGAAAATACACAACTGAAATCGTGTAAACTTCAATGTTAATTGCTTCTAAATTAGTTTGTGTTAGCGAAAATAGAAAACAGAAAACATGTAAATTTCAATATTAACTTTCAATATAGGAAACAGAAAACATTAACAGTGCTAACTGCGTCTAAGTTATTGTTTGTTGTAGAAGATAGTAAACAGAAAACATGAAAATTTCAATGCTAATGGCTTCTAAACTAATTTTGGGTATAGAAAATAGAAAACAGAAAACATGTAAATTTCAATTATAGTTGCTTCCAAATTAATTTTTGTTATAGCAATTATAATACAGAAAACATGTAAATTTCAATTATAGTTGGTTCAAAATTAATTTTTGTTATAGAAATTATAAAACAGAAAATATGTAAATTTCAATGATACTCGCTTTTAATTAATTTTTGTTCGAGAAAATAGAAAACAGAAAACATGTAAATTTCAATGTTAATTACTTCTAAATTAATTTTTGTTATAGAAATTATAAAACAGAAAACATGTAAATTTCAAATATAATTACTTCTAAATTAATTTTTGTTATAGAAATTATAAAACAGAAAACATGTAAATTTCAAGTATAATTGCTTATAAATTAATTTTTGTTAGAGAAAAAAGAAAACAGAAAACATGCAAATTTTAATGATAATTGCTTTTGATTAATTTTTGTTACAGAACTTAAAAAACAGAAAATGTGTATATTTTAATGATAATTGCTTCTAAATTAATTTTTTATAGAAAATCGAAAACAGAAAACATGTAAATTTAAATGATAATTGCTTGTAAATAAATTTTTTATATAAAATAGAAACAGAAAACATATAAATTTCAATGCTAATTGTTTTTAAATGAACTGTTGTTATAGAAAATAGAAAACTCATTTAAATGAAAAATTTTAGATTTTCCAGCTTTAGAGCAGCAGCCAATTCCTCTAACTAGACAGAAGGAAAGACTGAAAGACGAAATATGAAATGAACATCAAACATTTATAAATTGACCGATTGTTACGATCACACGTATGTTTGAACGGCTTAATCTTTTTATAGCAAGTAAGTATAGAGCACAAAATGAACTCAAATATGTGGCATTAAAAAAGTTGCCGTTGACATAATGCTGTTTTTATCTTGACATTCTAAAGTAACTTCGTAACAGTTACGCTGATATATACCACCAGAAGAAACAATTATTTGCTGCAGATGACATTGTAACATTTGCAGGAACGAGATTGAATTCCAACTTTTCCAATCCGCAGGTTGCTCCTAGTTTCTCACGATTTCTTATCGCTGCGGTATTTTTGTATATTGTTGCTGTAGAGTCGCAGTAGTAGAATCTAATAATAAACTTATATTTATGTTCAAGTGCTGATGTAAGTTAATGTTGAATGTTTAGAGTTTTAGTATAAGTTGTAAATTTTTTGTCCTTTGTAGATTTCTGTTTTTAGAAAACTGCTATAAATAGATAGATGTATACAGTTGATTTTAAGGATTTATTATAATAAAAATTCTTTTGCGGGCATTGACCTAATCTATTTTTATTTATAAAAATCTTAATCATAACATCTGAATTAAAAAAATAAGTTGAACTTGCTCGTGTAGTTTTTCTATGCGGCTCAGATACATACAACCGCTCGTATTTATTCCAGGGTTTGAATATGTGTTAAGACAAACATGGATGGTCCTCAAGGTAATACGCGGTTCTTCTGGATGGCTTTAGGCGTCCGCAGGTGGTGGATCAGTCGGGTGGAGGGGTATATGCAGGCTCAGGGGTGGTAGTCAATCTGACAGGGAGGGATTGCCGCTTCGCGAAGAGGGGCGTCCGACCTCTCATTGGGATAATCCCTCTCTTCTCCATATGAGCATGCATGTATCTTAATGCTTCTATATACATCCAGCAAGAGTTGGAATGATGGCTTCTTGAGAAGAATATGAAACTGGTCGTCATCGCTGTATAAACGGTTCATGAATATTTGGTCAAAATTAAAAATCTACAGATTTCCGACTGCCGCCAAGGTCGTTTCGGACCAAGCCGGCGACAAACCTGCCTGGTACTCACATGTGCAGCACAGGCCAGTAAAAATGTAGTCTTCACGATGAGAATGCTTCTCAGTTTGTGTTCCTAGATTACCAAACTGCCTTGATCTGATCATATACTACAATACGTTTTATTAAATGAAACTCTCTGGCTGTAACTTAAGTGAAGTTTTTCGCATGTGAAAGTACATAATGATAACGTGGAATTTTGTGCCGATAACGTTGTGTAATTATATTCAATATTACCGTAAGAATTAGACCTGAGTTGTATAAGCCTTAGAAGAGTTATTAATCCATATTTTGGAGCAAATGGAAAAGAACCGGATAACCTCTCCAAACAGCACATAAAATATGGCTATGTTTTCGAATTATATAACATAATATAATTTATAATTATGAATAGTGTAATGCAACTTTCTTCCCGATTTCATAATATAGTTCTTAGATTTAATTGTATTATTCTATTTATCAAAATTGCTTTGTACTGCAGCTGTAATAAATTTATTAAAATACAATACAGAAATAACCATATGTTGTGTCGGTGCCTTCAGTAGGCACAAAAATAACAATATTATCTGGGGAAGCATTGTATGTATGGCCGGGCGATTGTAGTTGCAGCTGTATGGCCTTCATGCAGTCTACTAACCCAATAATTAATAGCCACAGGCAAACAGGTGCTTTTGAGATTGTACCAAATTAGTTTCAACTAACTTTACGTGCATAAAACGCGCTTAATAATCTGTAAAAATATTACCTCAATTACATTCAAACGTTATAATAGCCATTGGGCGGGTGCGGGGTAACGGATTATTTTTGTATCATATCCAGCAGTTGAATACTTGATTTTCTGACTTAAAATTGCCCAGGTTTAGTAGAATTCTGACTTGCAAAACGGCATAGTTGTAAAAATGTTTACCTGCAGATCGAACTACTTGTTTCAAACCAATTATCAAGGGATCACGAAAAAACAGCCAATGCTTTTTCCTAAAGTATACATGATTGATCAGCTTTTACAGCTACTCAGCTAATTGACTTAATATTTTATGCACTAAATAAAAAAATTATTTTTGTAATCTTAGTAACGGGGTCTGTATGTGACCAAAATATCAAATACATGGTTTGGTTGCGCAAAATTTAAAAAATATGGTAAAAATATTATTAATCACTAAAGCTTCTCCAAACACAAGCCGACAATGTCTAGAAGTTTCTAACAAAATAAATTCTTCGTTATAGATAATATTAACTATTCACCGCTAAAAGCTATCAGTGCTAGCTCTTTAATAAAATGTTTATCGCTTGAGCGTTCATTATGACAAAAACTTTTACTCTGTCAACAACATGTATGTAATTGATTGAGTTCAGAAAAAATGTCGTGCAGTTCATTCATTACGCAAACACTGATCTATCTTGACTCTTTCGACGCCTACAGCTAATACAATGTAGTTTTATTGTGGCAGAACAATGCTGACGAGGTTCGCTCGCAGTCAGTTATAATTTTATTGTCATGAATAGAGTTTGTCAAGCATTTTTCGCAGCAATATTTGTAATCAATAACAACAAGTGGTTGATGCAAATATCGGGGCTCTATTCCTTGAATTATTTACAAACAGACTTGAAATTACTTTTAACTTGGTGCCAAGGGAATGATGTGGGGAAAACGTTTTGGTAATGACCTACGTCTTTATGAGACTCTTTGCTCAAAACTATTTTTAGAAAACAACTGTAAACACCAGGAGGCAATTCAAATGAATATCTATAAATAGGCACAAAATATAGAATGACGCAGAGATTGTTCTATTTGTGATATTGTATATTATTAGTTCAAGCAGCTTAGATCCAGCTGCTTGCATGGAACTTAGTTATCCAGTCAAGGTTGTTGATAATAACCCGTACTGAACACTCCCAAATGTGCCCGTGTGATTACCGATGCAACAAATGACTATTAATTGAATTTGTGCTTGCTAGCGTGAGGGTTTGGTGTAGAGCGTACTGCTAAATAGTAAACAAATTTCAATGTATCACTTAGTTGCTTATAACCAGTTGAATTATATATAGGTTGAATACAAAGGGGATAAATTTTTTGCCGTGTGGCGTATCTCAGTGGTTAAATGAAAGATAACCTAATGCATAATTCTGACACTAAAAATAATCTTTCCCTCCTTTTACATTAAAAACTGTTCCTTTCTCTTTAGCTGGAGCTTTGCATGTTATTGCAACCTTCACTTTGAAAATAATTGAGAATACTACGTAGAGCTGCATTACATATAGCTGCATGTCGGCCACCATACGAATGACATTGCCCGCACCCATAACATATGCCATGGACTGATGGTCTTTATAGTTCCCGTTAGCTATTTGATGGGCTTTTAGATAGTACAATTTTGTGGGAATCAGGGGTGTCAGATAGCTTATGCGGATAGCAATGCATGGTGTATTTTTAATTGAAAAGTTGTTCTCTGTTATAGAGCAGAAAATGTACAACTATATACTTGATTTGTATTTAAAAAAGGTGAGCTATAAAAACTTAAATAAATCAATGCCTTGATTCAAATATGATGTTTCATACTGTTATTTCCTTGAAAAATGCTTGCCATTCATTAAACATTAAGTTATAAACTATTATATAAGACGCACCTATAAATCTGCGATTGGTACATTTCAAAAATTCAAGATGAAATGGTGAACAAACTTTCAAATATTACAAGTAGTAGCACAATTTCCACTTTTTGAACAGAATATAGAATTTAAACCATAATATTATATTGATGAGGAGGTATATCTTAGTATCATCACTGTCATATACATTATTTATACCATATATACAGATATAAATATTGTACGTATATATATTTGAAGTACAGTTATCAATTCGGAAGGAACAGCAGTTGCCTTAGCAGTGGCTTATAGCAGAGTCTAGAGGTGTAGAACAAACTGAACGCTCAAGTGTTCTTAGCATATTATTTTACTCGTGATTAGAATTTATATCTCGTTGCCAGTGGAAATGGGAATACAATGACCACGAAACTTCTAGGGGGCGGAATTTTTCTGAGGTTGAAACGTAAAATCGTGAAGCGTTTCGCACCTACAGTACGCAGGAGATTCTGAAACTCAGACATTGGATTTCATTTTGTGACAAAACGTTTTCTGTTGTATCGTGTAATAAATAACCTAAATTCAAGATATCGATAAACTTTTGTCAGTGACTATACCAGAAGTAATGAAAAGCCTATGAATTTTCAAAAAACTTTGTGTTAAAAGACAACATACTCTTTGTTCTGTATAGTCACACGTAAATAGCAGAAATACATTGTGAGTGTATTGCAATTACCTTCGTATTAAACAAACTTTAAGACTAAATATCTCAGGGCTTAATTAATTAACAGTGATAGAAATTAGATTTATGGAAAGAGCGCGAAGAATTGTATTAGGGGAGAGTTTTGTAAGTCTAGCGGTTTTTGCTATGAAAACGAAATTTGAAATAACGGGAAAACGAATTTAAATGGTGAAAGTTTTAACAATTTCCAGATAGATTGTGAGATCTAGTGCTTTGACTGTATTATAGCACGTTGAGCAATGACAGAAAATAACGAAAACTAAGAAACATTTGGTACCTTGATGAATTTCTTCTTAGACGACATTATTACTATTTTACCTACGGAAATAGAGTATTACTTTACGTTTATTTTAATTAATAATTAAGTGAGCGTCTAATTTTTAGCTCTCGTGCGCCATATTTTTTATTAACATTGTATACTTACAGATGTGTACCACAACATCAGTGCATATAGTATAACATACCTAAAGTATGCGCACATTGTTATTTTCAGATTGCGTAATTGATTTTCTAATCTAATTTAACTATTCCGTAATTTTTCAATTTTTCAACACATTGGAAACGCTAGTTACATATATGCTTTACTCTATCCGTATAAAAAAGAACCAACGATATAAATATATACATGGAGTTAGTAAAGCTATTTAGACTAGTCTTAACGCCTCAATATCTGTAAAACATCGCACACTGACAACATCATTTGTTCAAAAATTCTGTTCTCTTTCTATTTATTTCAATAGTTGGTTGTGGCACTCATAACCTACTGTCCAAATTTTATAACTCGTTCTGCAACAGCAATCAGTTGGAGTATCTCCTGATCGTTACATCACAATCAGCTGGATTTGATCTAAATTTGTTGCTAAAGTTAGAAATGTCGTAATTATTTTCTAAAAAAACATTAGAGTACATCCGGGATACTCTACATAGCGAAGGAGGCGGAAAATCATTTGAAATAATTCAATGCTTCAAGATATCTGTCCGAACTAGGACTACATGGTTAGCCGGACCGTTACACGCTATCGCCTGCGCGATGAAAATGCCAAAAATAAACGAGAACAGTAAAGATATGAAGAACCTATTTTTTGTAGCTTCTTGGCACACGCACCAGCTGGTCTTGGCTGCCTGCCCACTTAAATCTGAGCATAATTATAATCCAATTCGGAGTACCAAACCAATAAATAGTCTTGCTTTGAGTCTTTGCTGGTTTTCCATAAAAATTTAATTAACTGAACCGCAACGGTTCTACACATGATCGGAATCAGCTGAAAAATTGTCGTTTCACATGCTAATGTTTGGAACGTTCCGATAACAGTTGGTACTGGAAGCTATATTGATTCAGCTTTCAACAACTCGGCAATAGTATTGTAATGGCGTCTGAAAAGACTGCTGGATAATATTAGAAAAGGGCTTTTGTCTGTCAATGTCAAGCATCTGAATAGGCATCTTAAGACTCGTAGGCGGGCCGAAAATGAAAATATACATGTAGCGCGGCAACATAGCACCTGTTAACTAATACATCGGTAGTGATAATGTTTTACCGAGGCAGGATAACCAATCTACAGATGTCTTAAGCACAAATCAATTTCAGTCGAAAGCTTAAACGCTATGTTGTCAATTTCAGAATTATCTACACAGCCTTTAAACACCAATTGAATTTTGTTTGAAAATTTAACACTTTAACTACAGATATCCTTGCGATAGGTCATGCAAGACATTGTATTTGCTACTCACGTTTTAATGCTGGGCCGTTCTGCTAGTACCAATTACAATAAATGAATAACATAATTGCTGCCTAGGTAATTATTGATATATTTTCATTAATTACATTACCGTTGTGTATACTGTATAATCAATTCTATAATTCCTTATTCATATTAATTACGAAGTCATTCGTCGAATATCAGTTTCTGGACAGCGCTAAAATCAAATCATACAATTTAGTCATATACGTTCACACCAATTATGAGTTTACATGATTTAAAGCATTTACACAATTATTTACGCACTGTACTGTATTAACACAATCTACTAAAGTTTGCGTTTCGACGTCCTTTGGTTTGAAAATTTAAGCAATCTTGTTAAAATTTATTACATAGCTAATTTTTTGGCTTTAACAAGAAAATCGGCATAATTTTTTAAGCATGTTTGTAACACGGGAACGTATAGGCGACTAACCGGCATGTGGGGCAGTGTTTGGAATCCCGCATTGGTGGTTCGTTAATTTCAATAGTGCCGATTCAAAGTGTTAATAACATTCACCGCTTGCGGTTAAGCAAGTTGTTAACATGTTAAGGCCGCTTGTGACTGCGATCGAAAGAGTGGTCCTAAACTGTACTACAGATGACTGGACTAAAGCTACTCAAGAACAAGATGAAATAAAGAAAAAGCGGCTTGCGACGGGCAGCAAATTTCGTGTTGTAAAATCCGTTCTATTGATTGGATGTGTTCAAGTGTACATTTTTGTCGTTATGTCAGATGTTGTTTTAATTACCGACAAAGATTCTTATATTTTGTGCGTCACTTAATCACAGTCCACCAAAAGCTCTGAAGAATAATTTAATATTTATTATTTTTGCCGTTCTAGAACACCAGCTGATGTGTGATCGTTACAGCATGAAATGATGTAAGATTGTGCGTTAGGAATTCATCGAATTGTGGCAACCCGAGTTCCAACGCTAAGCACAACAGCTCCAAGCAAGGAGATGGTAGAACACACCGCAGACGGTGTTACGAGTGCAAACTACTAATGGGCAATAAAAATGGACGATAAAACAGCACTGTTTGCAGTGCGGTATTTTATCACATTGTGACTAGAAATGTGATTATAGCACTTGTCTGTACGAAGTCTGATGTCCAAGGGAAGGTAGCGGTTGCCTGGTTGGATGGGGAGGCGAAGGTGGTCAGGGGGATAAATTTCTGAAAATTTTGGGACTCAAAAATTTTCTTCATTTTTCCCAATTCCCCCCACCTCCCACCCCCCCCCCCCCCCCCGATATTTTACATTTTTTCTCTAATTTTTGCCGACTCACTGCCAATTTTTGCCAATTTTCCCCTAACTTCCGTCAATTTTCTTGAATTTGTTTTGCAAAAATTTTCTTTGCGTGGGTCCTAGCGGCGGAGGGGGTTGAACGGAGAAACGAGAGTATGCAGAAACGTCAGAGGGGTCAGGCTACCTTCCAGAGGTGATCGTTGACGCCCTGAGGGGAGTTCGAGCGTCAATCAGATAATTCCCCGTTATCACCATGTTGTTATAATATTACTATAATTCGATTTACCAAACATATACTGAACCACCACCATAATCACAGGCAAGTTGTTTCAATTACGACATTAGAAGTTTTCGTTCTATTTGCACTTAGCCACCACATCGGCTTGAAAAATCATATATGGTCATTGGGGGGCAGTAGGTTTATCTCACCTCACGACCCGGATCCAATTGGCGCAAAGCACCAACAGGTGCCCAACCCCACCCCCGTCGACTAGATGACTCTCCAAACGCCGACCACCAAAGAGGCTCCGGCTACACTCCCCTGGAATCACTGACCACAAGCACGTATGTTCAAAAATATCCCGACCCGCCCAGACAGTAAACCGGTCCGACCCGATAATAGCTGGATAGCCGCTATCAATAAATTGGAAATGTGTGTGAAATGGTTGTGTGTGAAAATAAATGGTTGTGTGTGAAATCTCTGCTAGTGTTTCATCAAATATTGACCAGTCTGCAGCTACTTCCGTCTCAGTCATATCGTTTACAGGTGTTGCTTACAATTATTTGCCTGCCCTTTCATTAATCATTGATCAAAGGACAAAGAACAAACCAGACGACATGCCAAGCCAATCCCGATCTAACCCAAATCGAACCAATTTAAATCCGGCCCGATTACACCCAACCTTTGCCCAACCCGATTGCGGTCCCTAGCTGAAGCAACATTGGTTGACGATTGCTTTTAAAATAGACATGTTTTGAAACGCATAACTCGTTGATAATCAGCTATGCGCAATTTATATGAAAAGTCTTCCTAGATTTTATTGATTAATAGAATAGCCAATCATTAATTAGTATTAGTAATAACACATAGTCCTATCCGACAAAGTATTACTCTATTTTCTCGGCAGCTGGTATTACAAAAAGTTGCTTTTTGCTCCATTGATTATTCAGCGTCTTATATTGTTTGGAATATGCTCCACCGAAATGAATCAAATTATCAAGTTTCACGTTCTGAGCACACTTTAATCGCCTACATATTTCATAGCGTTCGATTTTTGTACTATTAAAATGACACAATAAACCGTGCTGATAGATATCAATTGGAACTTTTGGTGAAAATCCATTTGTGCAGGCTGGGTATTACTTCTGGCATTTTGAAAATAGTTCGATTTTTTACAATTTTAAATTCTCATGACACGGAAACGCTTGGCCTGTTTCACAAATACTCGTAAAGGACGAGATTAATAATTCGATTTTTCTATATAAGATTTCGAACAATTTGGAACATCTGTAAAGTTCAGTACGTACAGGTCAAGCGGCACAGGCACTTGTAGAATGTGCAAAATATGCTTACTGTAATAGATGCACAAGAATCTTACTGCTGAGATATTTTAAAAATGGTCTCGAAAAGTTGCTTTTGTTCAAAAATAAATACATAAACTAATCTTGAACCAAGCTAAAAAACGTCACTGACAACGATACAGTCTGAAATGGAAGATCTGAATTTTATATAGCATAGTTCATATCAAAGTGAAAAATAATTTTTATCACTATATAGTATGCAAATTTTATAAGGCTTTGTTTCAGCTTCATATAACCGAGCTTCATACTGACAAACCTACCACGACATGCTGTTGTTGGTTAGATCTGCCAGCTACGACCGCCTACGAGCTACAGTTTCAACGACAAATACACAAAATCATTTCTTATAATTTAAATTATATGCAATGGTTTTGTAAATTAAGTTCAAGGTAAATTTTTAAACAATCGAAGATCCGCATGACGATGGTTTTATCGATCCAGCTTCCGCAAGGGTAAAATCTGCATGGGACTTCCAAGTTGACGCTAAATAAACCCACAATTTCCTAATTATGAATCTTTTTTTCCAGCCGAATACAAACAAGAAATAAGCTAGGCGAGTTTTGCGCTGAGATCGTTGTGTTAGTAACACACGTTTAATTTTACTCTAAGTCACATTGCTTTAATGCTTTTATAAAAACATTATCTTAATTTTATATTGGCCTATTGTGAATGTAAATATGAACCAGAGTCACGGGAAATCCTGTCCACATGAAATAGTGTCCCATAGTGCGCAATTTCACTTGAAATTGTGTCCCATAGACAGTATTTTCCGTGAAATATAGTGCCGTAGGATACTATTTCAAGTTGAACAGTGTCTGCTTCATAAATTATTTTTACATATTCGACTAGTAGTATTTCAAAAACTAATAATTGAACATATATAGTATATTACACTAATGCAAAATGACTGGTATTGATGATATAAACGGACACCTTTCCAATTGCCAATTGGAACGCCGAACGCCTATCAGAAGGCCATATTGCGAACATTAAACCGATGTTGCGACGGAAGTCACTACAGTTTGCGACAATAAAACGCTGGTGGGAACGAAACATCACATAAACTGAGCACATACTGGTTCAAGGAACACAAACCGCAGCCATCAGCCAGGGATAGTATTCCACCGCGCGGACACTATGTGGCGTGAAACAGTCTCCTATAGGAATATGTTTGACGCGGAACACTGTCCTATGTGACACAGTTTCGCCTGAAACTGTGTGAGCCAAGTTTTTGCCAGCGTTCAGTTAGATTCCACGATCAACAATGGTCCTACGATGTCACTGCTGAAACAATATTACTTAAAGCAGAGATGGAATTGGATCGTCAGGTTAACAGTTACGGGTCATATTCTTGATTGAGAGCCCCTGATCTGCACGAGTCACAGATAAATGAGTTAACCCGTATCCCCTACGCACCACCAAAGTAAAATTTCTGGGCGAACTGGATGTGTCCCCTTAGATATATAATTTATAAGTTCGACTCAATAATGTTTATTTTATAACGATCACCAAACTTAGTACGCTGCGCTTTTCCGATAGTGTTTAAATTTATTATTTAATAATTAAATAATTCGACTGCATTGCGTCTATGTCAACATATATTCTGAGAGCCCCTGACCTGCACGAGTCACTGATCAATGAGTTAAGCCGTTTGACCTATGCACCACCAAAGTAAAATTTCCGTGGGAACTGGATGTGGATCCTTAGATATACAATTTATAAGTTCGGCTCAATAATGTTTATTTTATAACGATGACACTTAGTACGTTGCGCTTGTTCGATAATGTTTTAATTTATTATTTAATAATTAAATGATCCGACTGCATTGCGTCTATGTCTTATATATTGACACAACTAACGTTATTATTCTTTATTCTTTACTAGGAACTATAACATTTGACAAGATATAATATACACTAAGCGCCCAGGTCGGTGAATTTCCAACTATCGTGAAATTTGTTGGACTTTAATGATATCGAAAAAGCGGAAACAAAAACGACAAAGAAAAAGAATCTTTCTGCCTAGCTATGTAATAAATTTTCATTATATTAATCACCACAAGATTTAGTGTGGAAACGAGCAGAGACTCGTTTAGACCGTCGGAATCGCAAACCTCTGCATGGAAATAGCCAAAAATAATAAAAGGCACAACTAGATGCTCATATCTTTGCGGCAAAATAAAATAAGTTATGATTCTTTCTATAAAGTAGTGGATTTGGTACAACAATTATATATTACCGAATTTAGTGCGCTAAAGGCCCAATGGTAGTTGGGAATAATCAAAGACGTTTATAATATAGATATATTCTTAATTTAAAAGCTCATTTGCTAATTTGGAATCCTTTGAATTCGAATATATGCATGCACTGAAATATTTCTTATATATGGAATGACACCTACTACGGTAAACAGTTTACACGAAATGTAATGCAGCAAATCGCGTAGGTGTTCTGGTATGGCAAAGAAATAAAATCTATTCTTAAATTAATATGTGGTGAAGCGTAAAATTGTATTTCATGAGCATAAAAATATGTATGGTAAAGTATGGTTGCAAGTAGTTAATTATTAGAAAAAACACTATTCTATTTTGAGCTACTTTGCAGGGGATAATACTGTTTATTAACTTATTCTTTAATTTTAATTAATTATAAAAAATATATCAAGATAATAATTATTGCTGAAAAATAAAGGTCCATTATTTTGACAAGGAAACAGATTGCTACACCTGCACCACCATTGAGTTCTGCCGTAGTTGCGAGCAGTCATGTATTCAGCTGACATGTATTAATCTTTTAATGCGTGAATTAACTTGTTTAATGTGCAACTTTTGACAAATTCAAGCCGACGGTCATCAGCTAATCCAGATTATTTCATTAGAAGCTGTTGTCTGGTTTTTTTAACCTTTAACGGCCGAACTACTGTGTGTATCGCGCAATGTTTGATAAAATAAGGGTGACGCCAGGTATCGAACTCGCTTGTACTGTAGCAAGTAGCGTTCGCAAATCATCATGTTAGCTAGGAGCGATTCTTCTGATCTTTATGGAAGCTCGCAAAACCAACGAATAACAACACACGTGGAGGCATGCAAAACAGCAAACTCATTTATGTTAGCGCTTCTTAACATGTGCTGTAGGGAGGCCATCCGGCCTCAAAAGTCCTCATTGTTGATGCAAAAGTGAAGAATCAATTGCATATTTATCATATGGGGCCTCGGGCGCTATTCTTTTGGCGAGCCTCGAACACCATTGCTTATAGTGTTCTAATGGGAGGGAGGCTCAGACACCAAAATCTTGAGGGTGGGCGATGGGGCTCGGATCCGTTGCTGTGGCACTGTGTAACGGTCGGCATTAAATGGTTATAGAACATCGCAATGGAAAAAATTGTGCATTTGCAAGAGAAGACATTCGACGAACTCAGTTAACTCTATCCTCCGCTCTTTGCGTTGAATTATTTATACATCAATTGGGATGGGTGAGTTACACAGCCGATGGACTGCTACTTGATTAACGATCGCTAATACATGCGTAATTATTTTGATGGATGTGATGAAAATGGTAATCGATAAAATAGATGTGATATTAGGCATTAACAACCAAACAATAAGTACATTGCATTATTTAGAGCCACAAACACTGCTAAAAATTACAGTTTTCTTTCTAAACTGTATGGAGTAAAGCCGCTTTGTTTTCAGTTCATAGCAATTTTCAATCAAAATCTGATAAAGTCGATGAGCCACGGCCCTATCCGCAAATACCATTCATAGCTTATGATATCTTCAGACTTACAGGGTGTCCCAGAAGTAAGGAAACTGTTTCAAATGTCACAAATCAGCAACCTCTTGAGCAAACTTTATGTTTTTTTATTTGTTACAGACAAATACTAGCCTTAGGTATTACTAACCATATGGCTAATACCACAATGTTGCAGCTGTAAGGCTGTACTCAAAATCCAACCATTCGTCTCAAGTTATTCGCTCTTGGCGGCATTATTCGTCTTCGCCAGCTGGTAAAGCCAAAACTGTCCACTTTTTGCAACCATTATTATGTGAAACCTGCATTTATCGAGTACATCATGACGCCAAGAATTTGCTTCCAGGCTCACCGAACGCAAAATAGATTCGTAGTCTATAACAATTATGAAAAATAGTCGCAAATGTTCGTACAGGTAAACAAGGTTAATTTATACCATTAAAATCCATCGATTTACATTATATGAGATCAAAATTCCAAGTAATAAAACCTGGTATAAAACCTTGTACACTACAAGTCTATTATGGCACTTAACATCCCTTGCAACAATGACTTAAGAATTATGTGCAAGCGTTGTGTGGCGCAAAAGGCTCAAAGTGCAACCGTAGTTCCAAACGATGTGTCGAAATATCTATTTTTTGCACCTAGGCACTGTAAATTCAACAAGGTCTACCACTTTAGATGTTTGTCTTTGGTCTAACTTAAAAACTGACATATATACTTGAGGTCAATTAATAGATAATTCTGGCTATATATTTGTTATGGTTGAGCGAAACATAGCGGTTACCCCCTGAGGCTTTGTAAGCCCCCTTCCAGGCCCTCAGTGCAACGCGCCGACTTCCGCTGACTGGTGTTCCAACCTCTTTTTCTTCCCACTGACGCCGTGAAATTTTGCAACATTTGGCAAAATGAAAAAAATCAGGAGAAATACGCCAAATTCACCGAAATTAGAGAAAAATTTTGGAAAAACTGTACAAAATTATCAAACATGAAGAAAATTGAGAAAACTTTTAAATGTCAAAAACTTATTTAATCTCCGCCGTGTTTCCTTTTCCCCGATGCCTGGCTGCCCATCGTCTCCTCGCACAAGCCGAAGGCCGACCGCCTCGGAGGAACAGGCTTACCTCCCCTGAGACATCTGACCATGAGCATGTACGGTAAATACTGATTGCCAATATGAAAATGTTTATCTTTTACAGATGTTTGCACTGTGGTGCAAAAAAGAAATCTTCCAGTTTCGTCGAAGTTATTCTCCCGCAAATCTGCTTAATTTTGACCCATATATGGGTAATAAAACCGAAGTGACTCCAACCAAGTTCTCAACCATGTATGAATATGGTTAATGTAATATCACCTGTTTTGAATTGAGTTGCTTGTTTGACCGCGATAAACCTAGCTTCTAATTTTTATCGAATAACTACTCATCTTTTTTATTTTCTGTGGAACAGATTAAAGACAATTGACGAACACCACTTTTCACAGGTCAACAGAATTGAGCGGTTAAATTTGAAAAGCAATCTCTCTCACTGTAAACACATCTCTGCGTGTATGGATATCATACTGCAAACCCGACGCTGCACTGAGAGCGTTGGGTTAGCAATGTCATTTATTTTATAAATGTTTGCGATACTCCTCTAAGTAAGACGGGGAGTTCAGAAGCTTGCTATATGTAATTAGCGACAAACACGAAAATTGTTTAACAATTTATATGTATTAACTATTTTCGCTGGTAATAATTGGTCTAGAAGAATACTGTAGCAGTATTAAATACTCTAGCGTATAGGTATATTCAATAAAAGGTTAAAAACTAAATATATATAATTTTGTGTTTGAAATATAGCGTTGGGCAGGATGATTCCTCTATAAAGGGTGGAACCATTACCAACTCAACAACTACATGCGCATTTCAACATAAGATACATGTACTGTAAATATCTATTTTTTGACTAAAGCAACAATTTCTAAGTAATATCTGATTACAGTGAAATTGAAAATTAAACTAAATTTCATAAAAGGACAGACTTTTTCCCCGACAGAGAGGTTGCTGCTTTTTTAATTTGTAAGTTTTATATCTAATGGTGTACGTGCTATGAATATTCGAACCAAATTGTACCCATTAATACGAAATTATAAATAAGAGCAAAATACCCGCCATGGTGTTTGCCCAAAATATGGCGTTTTGACATAGAGGCGAGTGGCAGTGCGGAGACTGTGACATAGATGATTTACGATTTACAAAACTTTTTTTTCGCTTATATCTATTTTTCTATTTCCTAAGTGTGGATCTGGATGCTGTTTCTAAGCTTTTAACACAATACTCCATACATGCCAAAGCAGGGGTTCGGTTTGGGCCTTCAGAGGCTGCGCCCCCCTCAGATTTTGCAAAAATACCGGGATATTGGCAAAAATTGGCAAATTCTACGTTGAAATCGGCAAGAATGAGGGTGAGACGAGGCGCGGGGGGCAGGTTGTCAACTTTTTGTCACAAGCCCCTGCCGCCGCCGAGCCTGCATTATCCCCCAAACATTCGGAGCGTCAGAATGTATGCTATACTCCTTTTTAGACAAAAAGGTTTAGTTTACTTTACGGGCCAAATCGGTAATGTATAACTAGCGACACAAGCTTTTTACGGTTTTACGAGTATTTGTAAACGAAGCCTGACGAGCGCCGACCGCTTCCCACACCAACTGTGATCAATATACTAAGTACTTATCCAATGTATTCAATGTTGACGGTGCCATTACTTAGCTTCTACGCAGTTTACTACTGCAAAAACGTGGAATATATTTTTGGTCAAGCCAATTTGCTACGAGAGAGTAGGGCTCTAGGCCCCCCTTTCAGTAGCATAGATTTTGTGATCCTTCTCATGTCGTTGAAGGGAAATTTGAATTATGTCATAAATGTAATCTCAAGATTACTTACACCGTAAAATTGGCGTATATTTTATGCACACAAACAAATATACATAAATGAAATTTGCTAAAAGTGTATGTCGACAGAAACGTTGTAGACAATTTTTGTTACAAGTCAACTGTTAACCCTTGCATGTCCAAATTTGTCAGCTGCGACATGTCGTAATAACTGAATTTATCCCACTAATCACGTTTGCAAGGACCCTCTTATTCGCTGGCTATGCTAGGTTGCTTAAGAAACCGAGCAACAACTCCCAAATAGCTCAATGGTTTGCGAGCGCCGTTTTCACAATGCAGCCAGCATGCGATGTGTGGCCCCGGTTTGAGTTCGGAAATATTGTACGATGCGCAAACTCGCTCGGGTTAATGTATGAAATAAAAAGCGTTGGTTGGAGCCACCGTGGCCCTCCTTTTTGACGATGTCAGCAGGGCTGGCCTTTACTCGCTAGGGCTACAATCCTGATTATGACTTGAAAATTTTATAATACATTTTATGACTTTTATGAATACATATATGTGAACTGTTTAGTTAATGAAATTAAGACATTCAACGACATTAAGCGACACAATGCAAATTTCGCAATTTATGTACTGTTTGTGGTCGTGTGGCACAGCACAGTGACCATAGACATACGTTTCATATTTCGATACAGCAGTTTGAACCTTCCTGTGCGCATAGCCTTGAGCAATATCAATAATTAAAGTGAGTTTGCTCCCAGTTTCCCACTAGAACATGGTTTTGAAATTTATCGGAAAGTGAACAAACTTCTATCGCTTTACCGCTTTCGCGTCGGAAATTCTGGCTTCTAAGCCACGAAACAGGAGATCAGCAATCGCACCACAATGCAAAGCTTCGAACATTTAAATCTGAAAAATTATGCATATACACAAATATATATTTTAAGTTATATGTGAAAAATTACATGTACGTGTGGAAAATTATCTCATATGTACATGTATGATTTAGCATTGATTCGGCAAGCATTATCAGTTAATGTGTTTGTGTTTTGTTTCTTCCTGAATGCTAAAATTTCATGCTACAAACTCTTTCAAACAGCGGTAATAGTCGGCGACAGCGTCAGTTAAAGATTTTTCGAACCACCAACTCATCAATTGCTCCACAACCTCAATGGCATTACAAAACGTTAGTTAGGCTGCATTTTCAAGGTTAAAATTCAGTAATTTTAAAGATGCAGCGAAAATATTGGATCCATTCGACTCAGCTTATCAATATCGTTCAAACAATAAAATTGATCATTTAGCAGGAAATTATTTTTCAAAAGTTTTCGTAACCAACGGGTGGACTAGTAAACCAATAAGATAAAACATTGCCATATATTCGTTCAATGACGCTATAAAAATTCTACGTCTCACACCTGTTTCATTCTATTTTCTTTGTGCTTTAAATCTTTAGTTGTTTTGGAATATAATGCAAACACACAGAGCCATGCTTTTATATCAGTATGATATAGATGCTCACAACGAATCGGAAGACAACACCAGCACCATTTAAGCTTCCAATTGAGGTCTGCAGCACCGCTCCACCCCCTCTACCCCAAGCTTAAGGCGCGCGGGCACCTGCGAATATTAACAAAAATTGGCCAAATTTTGAGAAAACGGGTAAATCGGCGCAATATGGCAAAAACTAGGTATATTTTATGAAAAACTGAGGATGATTGGCAAAAATTGAGCAGACCTGTAGCGAAATTCGGGAAGATGTATGAGCTTTTAAAAATTTAATTTTTTACCTCCCTGTTTTATCAACTACATCCCAATGAGACCTTCTACCCTCCTGAGCCAACGGACTTTGGACACCAAGGATGCTTTCAGTGCGGGGGTGATGGGGGTGCAGAGCACCATGGAAGAGGGGGTACTCTCAGGGTCGGTATACTAGGTCCTGGAAGGGTCTGAAATCTAAGTGGTTAGTCCGCTGAACCAATGCTTCGGCATGTATAATTTGACGCATAAGAATAGGACGCTTTGCGATCATGATCTATGTTGGATTATTTTTCTGTTTGATTCATTTAAGTGCTAGCGTATTCATGCATGCGAATCCATCTATAAATCCACTATTGAGGGGTTAGACTGGAATAACTGTCTTTTTCATATCAAAATCAAATCAAATTTACCTGTGATCATTCGTGAATTGACATGTGGATAGATTTAACAAAAATTATTTACAGAGATATAAGGTCATGTGGCAATAAATGTATTACAAATATACCTTATGCGGTGCTGGCTGTGAGGAAGTAGCTGACTCACCACTGATATCTTGTACAAAAATCAGCACAATCTTTGGTCTTTCTACTTATTTGTAGCATGATAAAATGCGAACCCATTTGGCTCAAATTTAGATATTGTATAAGATTTTATATGGCACACATCTACCAATTATAATGACTCCAAATTACTTAGTGCATAGAGTTTACATGTTAAAAGTGAAAATTTCGGACCGAAATCTCTATAATATCGCTTTGGTCATATGTAGCTTTGTAGTGGGTAAACCAATCTGACCACTATTTTCACTGCGGTGTGAACTTAAGGATTACACTTTGATCGAGGGTCATTCTTGTATCACGATATACTGAAAAATATTGGTTCAGACTTTAAACTTGATCAATCAATCTACTTAGTTAAAAAAATTGCATTTGCCTTCTATAACTACGTAATGCTTATTCTAATTTGACTATGCATTAAAAGTCCTTATCCAGTTCAGCACGCTAACAATAACACCCGTCTTCTATGTACCTCTTCAGCAAGAGAGAAAAACGCCGAAGAGCTTGTTTATATTGAGGGATCTGTGATGAACTGTCAAAATGAATAGATTGGTTGGTTCGATTTTACCATATTTCTATAGTTCTTTCTTGTGGGTATAATTTTGTTGCTTATCTCATTCCGGTTAACCTTTAAATCTTCCGCTTCTGTGAATTGCACTGGTTTCTGACTTGTTATATAAATCATAAGTTATGTTGTAGACCCAACGGTCCTAGCGAACCAAGTAGTAAATCTTTCAGTTGGTGGCTCGATAATACAGTACTCATAATACTACAAGAATATATGCTGAACTCAATAATACAGTAGTGCCGGTTAGCCTAGTTTTTAACACATTTAGAGGTTTGTTTGACGAACGTTACAAACTGTTCAACGTCGATAACAAATGTTATAACCATTTCTTTTATAAAATCAGTCAATTGATTATAGCAAATATTACAAAGGACGAACCGTTTGTACTGTTTGTTACGCACAACTGGTCGTTTATAGCAAAGGTTATAAACAACCGCTCGCCTAAAACAAATGTTACAAACTCCTATTTGCTTATATCAATTATAAATGACAAATCGTCTGTTGCTGAATTTACAGACACCTGGTCTTTCATAACACAATGCAGGGACGATCGAGTATTTGTAATAAGATACGGACGACAGATGGTTTAGGACACAAATTTCCTAGTAGCTGTACGCAATATTCTGTGACTGGTACATAATTAGAGACGTCACAAACTTGTTTGGTTTTCTTAGACACACAGCTAAGTTGTCGCCTCAAACTACGGTGGCAGCACAACGAATATAAGCAGACACCTTGTCTTACATTACAGAATGTACGAACGATCAACTGTTTGTGATAAGATACCGACGACAGATTGTTTGTATAGCAAATTTTTAGTAGCTGTACCCAATATTCTGTGAATGGTGCATAATTATTACTCGTTCACATAGTAATGAGTCCATCTACTCGAAAATTTTTCCTACACACGACATGTTTGTGTGTTACATACAACATCTCGTATGCAACTGTGTTACATACAACACGTCGCATGTAGATGTCACGTTACATACGACATGTCGTACGTATCTGTTCTGCATACGACATGTCGTATGTTACTGTCGTATATAGCTACATATATATAGCTACATACGACATGTCGTATATAGCTCTGGTTACGTAAGTCGCGTTATATGCAACAATGACAAGCCGGAAATAACGCAACGGTGCCTAACGCGAAATGACATGTCGTATGCTGTCACTCGCTATTCTTCGTAGATTCCCCGCTATAATAGATGTTATGTGGTCATCGGATCTTATCCAAACATGCTAGTAACATCGGGACTGTATAACAATTCGCAGTACAAGCATGTGTATGAGATATTGTTTTCAAGACCTTTTAAATTTCCGCTGAAGCTTACGAATATAACCTATATTTACGAAAACTTTTCATGGTAGTGCATAATGCAATTTTCGTGAAGGAATTGCTAACTAACATCTTGTTTAACCATGTATACCATGCAACGTTAATCCTTTAGTGCATAACGTCACACATTTTCAACCGCGTAGACAGCGATGGGATGTGCTAATGTAATTGCCGAGCAGCTTGTTATTTTATATGTGATTTTGTTCTCTTTAGCAACTTGTTCGTATTCAAATTACTATGCAATACATGTACACAAAAGCAGTTGTAATGTCGCTCTCGTTTATTCTGTTGCGACCTTAGCCCTGCTGAGGCACTTCGTCAAAGAGAACAATATAAAATTGAATCGTTGTCAAATATCGTACGCAATGTAACTTGACTATTGCAGTCTTACAGTAACTCTTACAAAGAATTTGCACAGCTGCACCATACACAATGGTCAACTGCATGCATATTTACATTATATATTTTTATATCCAAGACACTGCAATAGCAATCAAGATTATCTCGTATAATACAGGTTGGTAAGTAAACATAAATTGCGCTGCGAGCTACAATTTAATTCGAAGTTGAAATCGTTGCCGACATGTAGCTGTTTAACGTTGTTCACAATAAAATAATTTTTGGCATATAATCGTAGTTAATAATATATACCCATCATATGTCAAGACGTATTCGTTTTGTGGGATATAGCCATCAAGCCGTTTGTATGAAACCACCCTCTGGAACATCTTCGATAGCATTAAATATGTGTAAAAGGCACAGCCTGAGAAACAAATCCGAAATAATGTTGCTATAATTCATCTAAAATGCTCCATAAATTTTTCGCTTAACGAGGATATGTCCTCTGCAAATGGTATTTACAACTGTTATGGTTCTGCGTTGCTCTACATAATCCGTACTATTTCTTTTCTACGTAAAATCAGGAATCTTTGCCCAATGTTATTGTTGCTCGGATATTGATTTGTTTACTATTTTGTCTTGACTAAAGCATACAACAAAAATGCAGATTGGGTTTTAACATGCAGAAAACCCCAGCATGCGTCTAGCACGTCGCTGTGAGAACACATTATAAAAGGACCAGCCCCTAGTAAAGCCCGATATTTTTGCACTTTTCCAAGCTCATGTATATCACTTTTAACTAAAGCTTTAATAACTGATCTTTTCGTTTATATAGTGCGTTACGTTTGTAGAACATATTGTTTATCCACGTGTATTGTAGTACCTAGCATATATTGCACAAACATGTGTGAACTTGTTTACTGTTGGTGTTTGTAAGAATTGTGTGCGTATAATATAGATAATATGTATAGTAGTGATATGATGTTTATTTATATATTTTGTGCCGTGTGTATAATATCTTAAGAATTAGTTGTTTTGAAATTATCAAAGTTTCCAGCATTTTATATTCATAGCAGGATATCATATAAATATGATTATAACTGGATAGGGGATGTTTTGGGCATAGGCGGATTTTGACGCCAAATGCCACAGGGCACTGCTGTACCAACACATTCTCCACTGCACCAACCATTCACACCAAATTTGGCGACAATTTTCCCACTCGTTAAGAAGTTACTTATCTCATCCCCTCGATAATTTCTGGCGATAATGATTCTATTAATTCCTGGAATTATTAAGATTAAGAGAGTTTAAAATAATATAAAATTTTACAATTTGTGTGCCAGGGCTATAGTTTAGGTATCCATCGGATTTGAGTGTAAGCCTTGGGTGCCTTAACTATTACACTTACATTAGCGGATATGTAAGTGTGTTTCTTCTGGATCTTCCTTCCAAAATTTGTTATGATTTAGGGATTCCGCGAATTTCGCAAAAACCAATTCTCTAATACAAAAATTAAAATTTGAGTTCGAGAGAGAATTTCACAATAACAAAAATTTCTCGGTCTTAACTGCGTAAACCACGGGTTAAACATCTTCTAGGTTTCTGGGCATGGATAAAAGTTTATTTAAGTCGGTGCACGCTGAGATTAAGTTTAGTTTTGCAATCGGTGATCAAGCAAGTTGACGCAACCGCTGAAACTTTAGCAATCGGAGTGCTTATAATTTCTGTTTATAACGTAAGTATATATTTAAATAATTTGTTGTATGATATATTTTGTGGTGTAATAAATGATTGGGTGAATCTATATCTACTTACAAACACATATATGAGGAGATTTCACCGCCACATAACATTTGATAAATCGAGGTTTCAGGAAAGACATATACCCACACACAATCAGCCAAGCACGAACCCTGTAATGCGACTTTAATCAACCGTGCAGTCCCTAAGCGCTGATAACTCTAACAGTAGATAGGACTCACGCTGGCTACATTTTGGTGCCGCCAGCCTGGACGAAGAAACCTTAAGCACAAAGACTTCGGAAATATAATCTAGATTCTGAGGCTTACATTGAAAAAGTTTATCGACGTTGTGGATCGGCTTATCGACAGGTCATCCACGTGAGTCGAAATCTAAGATAAATAAGTTAGTTCTGGAAGCGATGTAAAATTCAACAGTAGCTATTCCTGGGGGTTCCCAACCTGTAGCTGTAACCTCTGGAGGTTCCCAATCCGATCACCGCCTTATTCCGAGTCAATATGGTTATCGGTCCATTGAGATTAAAAATATACCCCTCTATGCGGGAAATTTCGGGGGCGATTTTGAGAAATGTCTAAGCATCTTTGAGAGAATCGCCTTGGCAAACGAAAGGGACCATGCAGAAATGGCACGATTATTATTGGCTTACATGAGGGATGAAGCAGCACGTAAGTGGGAATCTCTTCCGCGCGGGGTACAGAATAACTATAGTCATAGCAGTATTAAAGATAAGACTGATAGCAAATTTTAAAATACCAATGTTGGACAAAATCGCAGTAGAATGACTAATGACAGCCGAAAAATCTGTGACTTTTATAGAAGGCTCAGCTCTTTTATAGAAGCTTTATAGAAATTTCATATAAAATTTAATTGCCCACAAAGACTGCAAAATTTTTCACAAAGTCGAACCTTTCAACACACTAATAGATGGCCTCCTAATAAGCCACCCGAACGGTTTTGGCAACCTAGAAATTTGCAATGTAGTAATCAGCAAAGACCGGTTTTTATTGTATGGAGGGTTCCTGTGGCTCAATCAAATCAATGCCGTTGTATAGAGGGATCATAACCGTGGTTCAATGACGTCCGTCAAATGTCAACTCCACTACCGGATGCAGGACGAATGGAAGATTGGAAAGCAAAAGCTTCGCGCCACCGGAACCAAAACGAAAGTTTAGCTAACCGAATTTTAGAAAATGACACTATACCTGAAGTATCACACTCAACCATGATGTACCATTTCCTAATTTTTGCAAATCATGCATGTGAAATGATAGCAGTAATGACGTATCATGGAACAAGAACTAAATCCACTACCAGCGAAGTCCGAACAAAAACTACGCAATAGGCGCAGAAAGTTGAGAAACCAACCAGATGTAAACTTATGTTGCGTCAAAAACATCGCAGCAAGCATTGGAATTATAGCGTGACCATGGTCACTGAAATTTTATGTCAATACAGTGGTGTAATTGAAATTGATATCACCATTCCCAATTTATCTTTAGAGGATTCTGATTTAAGCGGGAATCAAAACGAGAGAATGTCCAAAATTTTAAATTCTTGGAGTGGCGTATTCCCTTTTTCTGATGATGATTTGGGTATACTAAAATTTGTCAAACATTCAATCAAATGTAGAGGTAGCCCGCCAATATACCAGAGACCTTATAGAATCCCACAGGCGGCTAAGGAAGATATAAAAATGCAACTGGGGAACATGGAAAGATACGGCTAATTAGGTCATCGGCGTCTCCTTGAGCATCCCCTCTCGCTATTGTTCGTAAAAAGAATGGCACCTATAGGATCTGTGCGGACTATAAGAAATTAAACGCTGTTACTAAGTCCGACGTGTTTAATCTGAAGATTGTTTAGACAATCTGATGATTGTATAGACAAGCTCGGTGATGCTAAGTATTTTTCCAGTTTGGACTTGACAAGCGGCTACGGCAAATAGAATAGGAAGAGAAGGACAAAGAAAAGGCGGCCTTCATAACCGATAGTGGGCTTTTTGAGTTTAATGTCATTCCTTTTGGACTAATATATGCGCTTGCTCCTTTTATGCGAGCCATAAAGTTTTTACTGGCTGGACTTGAGAATAAAGTTTTATCCTACATCGACGACATACTAATATTTTCCCCGATTTTTGACACACATATTCGGGATTTATCTGACGTATTCGAAAGACTCCAAGAAGGGAATACGAAACAAACCGAAAAAGTGCAGCTTCGGATGAGCTAAAGTAAAGTTTTAGGACAGCTTGAATCTGGACATGGAATTGAACCTGATCCGCATAAGGTTAAAGCTGTTCAAGAGCATCCCGTGCCAAAAACTGTGAAACAAGTAAGAGGCTTTCTAGGACTAGCATCGTATTATGGAATCTTCATAAAAAAATTTTGCATCCAGTTGGTCTGTATTAAATAATCTTTTAAAAACAGTACTGTATTGGTTTGGACCCCTGACTGTCAAGGCGCCATTAAGGATTTAAAAACAGAGCTTATCCAAGAACCGATTTTAAAACGTCCTAATTTTGAACAATTTATTTTCATAACAGATACTTGCAATGAAGATCTTGGGGCTGTATTGTCGCAAGACTATGATGGGTTAGAGCATGTGGTGGCGTATGCTTCCAAAACATTGGCCCCTGTAGAAAGAGACTGCGCCATAACGGAAAAATAAGGTATTAGAGTAGTCTGGGCTAATAAATATTTTACTGCTCGGTAGAAAATTTAAAGTAGTGACCGATCACTCAGCCGTAAACTTGTAAATGAATTTTTAACGAAACAGCAGACTCCTAAGATGGTTATTACTTTTATTTGAATTTGATTTTAAAGTGCAACATCGACCCAGAAAATTCCATGCGAACAGTGATGCACCATCTCGGAATCCCATGGTATTCTGCTCTGACAGTAACCAGGAAGACGAAGATGACGATCAATTATGTTTTCCCCTGGTTGAAATTATAAGTTGTGTAACGCTACTTAATACTACAGGTGCGTGTGAGAGTCGTCCATCAAGCAATCAAGATTCCTGGGATATGGAGAAGACTATGCGTAATTTGCAACACTGTGATGCTGAATTGCGAACTATTATTAATTATTTGCAGAATGTCACCAAAGATGGTGGTAAGGAAGAGAATGATCACAGGTATGAAAATTTATAATTCTTAACGGACTGCTGCACCATATTTGGAATGATAAGAGGTCTAACCGTAGAACCATGGTTTGTTACCAAGTTGGTGGTCCCTAAAATCCTACGTCCCGAGATTATGGAATCTTTTCATGATGTCCTACTTGGGGTTGGGCACCTGGGATTTGATCGGACTTTTACAAAAGTACGGGAACGCTTTTACTACGATTCTATGTATAATGATATCAAAAATTGGTGTTATTCGAGTGTATTTTGTGCTACGAAAAAGGGCCAGGGGAAGAAAGTTAAAGTACCACTCCAATCGATACCTGATACGTCAAAACCTTTTGATATTTTGGCTGTGGATTGTGTGGGTGCCCTTAAGCAAACAGAAGTCACATGATATGGTTACACCAAGATCCTATTCTTGTTGCTTGTTTGGAATAGACATGAGTATCTGCGGCTTTCATTGAATTTCCCAGCTACACAAATGTTCGCTAAGGCCATGTAAAGGGGTTAAACCTGATGAAATGGGCCCTATAAATTTTTGTAAACCCTGTTTCGGTGATATGCAATTTACCCATACTTTAGGGGATGGAAATGGCACAGATTTGGATGAGTGTGACTTAAATTTTGATAATTCAGGGCGAGAAAAAGATAGTGTCGAAAAAGATGTGGATGAACACACTCCAGACCTGCTGAATGGTGAATGTATTACTTCGGACCGACACCCGAAGGAAAGTCAAGAAGTCTCATCGAATCATAATGCGTAACCCTTGGACGGTGCATTTTCAAACGATTTTAAGGATGGACTGGCAAATGAACGTGGATTCGGTACAGTTTAGGAAAGTCGCTTACGAAAAAAAGTGATATAAAGTTTTCTTTTAGAAAGACATCTGCGCACGGTAAGTATTCTATATTTTATTTTGTAATAATTTTTGGCGTTCTCAGTATTAATGTCCATGTTCAACCACAACATCCAAATTCTATAGTGAAAATGAAAAAACACTTTTGTGGTTTTCAAAAAGGAGAGAGTCTTGGATAATGCTCAGGATTTTATAGAACACCATATAGTTATCCCCTTAAAACTCAGTATCCAAGACCCAAACTTATCACCGTCATGTTTCAATGTGGGTCATCAACATACTACAAAACCTTTAGGTTTTCTGTTAAGACAATTTGTGACATGTCAGTAGACATGAATAAGGACCTCATTTCAACTTATAGCAGGGCTAAAAATAAATTGGAAATACTTGGTAAAAACTTGATATTTTTAAAAAATCACATAAAACCCGTCATCGAAATAAAACAGGCATTTTAAATGGATTGGCTTGCCTTATAGAGTCTATTTTTGGAGGCAGTAGTTTAGGAGCAGGTGCTGAGGCTTCTAAAGTCAGGAGAGCCCTTTATTCACTTAATACTAGAGTAACCGGTGTATCATCAAAAGTAGCTAGAATTAATGATCAATTAATCTCTTTATCAAAATTGATAACTAAAGGATTTCAAAATGAAGATAAACGAATTGATGTTATTTCAAATTTAACAGTTAAGCTAGGTGAAGTACAAGAAGGCTTTATAAATTTGATTATATCTCTTGAGTTCGCCTTAAACCTATCGGTTCAATTAAGTTACGTGGAATTGAATTTTAACACGGACTTGATCCGGTGGCTATCTAGTATGTTCTTGTGGAATCAACAAATTGAAGGCATATATGGTGTAGTAAATGCCTTGGGTCACTTTTAAAGCGGGTATATTTCGCCTAGTGTTATCCCACCCTTAACCCTTAAGCAAACTTTGTATCTCTTAATAGTAAAATTTTCGAAAGCGGCATAATTGATGTATAACCCCGTTAAAATAAACAAGTATTATACTATAGAACTCGTAAAGGCAGTATATTCGGCTTCAGAAAGTTTGGTTGTGGCTTTAAAAATACCCATTGTGCGTGAAAATATGGAATTTAACCTCTGGTAAATTAAATATGGCCATAAAGACCCAGGAAACAATGTTTACATGCAGGTTATGGGACGTACAAGTTAATTTGTGTGCAAAATGACTCTAAGTTGTACAACAGCCTCATGAGGCGCATACCGTTTCCGCATGCAGTTTTGCTAGACACCCCGGACAACTATAAGAGCCTTACGTGACTGCGAGGTTTTGCATGAACAGTTTGCGCTGACTATAAATTTTGTCCGATAGAATCTTTCCTGACTATAGCTAAAACACGCGCCAAAATTTGAATTTCTTACATTGGCGTCTGTCAAGATTTGAACTTGTCCAAAATTTGAGTCTTTTTACGATGTAGAGAAAACGTATAGCTAGCTCATGCTGTAGAAATGTCCGTTGAGTCTACCCTGATAGCCGGACAAGACAGTCACGCTGCGCCCAACTTATCGTGAACGAGTCATTAACCCTAAATATGACTTACTGGGTGTGAATAAAGGTGGTTGTCAAGTCATTTTAATGAAGAGAGAACAACTTGCTAACTGTATTGGGTCAAAGTTTTTACGATGTCCAACGGTATTCCCAATTATCTCTGAAGTTAATAAAGTTTGTGAAATCGAGTTATTTTGTGAAAATGGGGATATACCGAAATACTGTGATGTGGTGATGACAAAAAATAGGGACCCGCTTGAGACTTTTGATCTTTCAGGAGGTTTTTTGTTTATATCAGCTGTGCATTCTGACTTTTGTTTATTTCGTGATAGGAAGGTGCCCAGAAAAGTTGAATGCTGTACCCAGTGTTTTATTAGGATACCGAGAGGTTGTGGCCTGAGTGTGGGCCAAATAACACTCCCATCCCGAAGACATGATTGTGGTTTTATGGCTTATTCTAATCAAACCCATGTGTCTGAAAGTCTTATCTTTCAACAGTTTGACCCCGTGTTAACTATAAACCAGTCTTGGCTGGGGTTTGAATTTATTTTACCCAATTTAGTAAATGTCAGAAATTTTTTTGAGGATAACCTAATGGCTGATACACAAGGTATAGTAAATTTGACAAAATTTCGAGAAAACATAATTCACGAAAATAATTTATATCTGTAGACTTAGCCCTGCAAAAGTACGTTGAAAGAAAAATTTACCAAATTAAAAACCGAAAATCCACTAGTTGGATTTATGTCAGTATTTTAGCTATAGGTGAAATAATATTATTCTGCCTTTTGTTTTTACAGTTTTTCAGTTCAACCTCTACTGGACCCACAATAGTGATGGATCAAGTACGTAACAGAACCCATGATAGGGATATTTTAAAGCCCGATCCAGGTAAACTTTCGATGCAATCGTGTGATAAGAAACTTTCGATGCAATTGTGCGATAAGAATGACTATGAAATGTAAAATTTTAAAGACTGTATACTGACTGAGCTCAAAGATGTAAGTGATCACTTTGAAAGGACAAAAAACTAAAAGGAAGAAAACCCCACAATGGTATGTAGTGTGTGTACATTATTGGTGTGTGCAGATCTCTCTCCGCAAGTTGTGTGATTGCATATGGTAATATAAATTTATACCTTTAGGCTAACTGGGTTTGGAACATACTTTATGATTTGTTATACTAAATACTTTGGACGTATATGAATTACATATATCTTATGTGTAGGCAAATGGTGTATTTATATTTTGACAGTACTTTTCATTACGTTTTTACTTAGTTAGCACTGATATGTTGTTTATGGTGTATTTTACCCGTATATCTATAATGACGGCGTAACTGGTCATGTAAGGGCAACGATTAATACTTATTGTAATATAGTGACCAAAATAATTATCTACAATGTTAAAACGATAACATTGAAGGCAGTTCTTAAATTTTCATGACTGCTATAAGATTCGGAGCCGAAGTCCGTGAGAAGCAGTAAAGTGTGTTCTGTACCAAACATCAGCTTAGTTCATACATGGCGGCGGTCGGTCATGCGCGTTAGGGGGGGGGGGGTAGAGGCCCCCCACGGGGGGGGGGGGGGGGGCGCGCTCATCCCAGGGGGTAATCTCCCTACCCCGTCCGTGCCGCCATGGATGGCTTAGTTAAAAATTTATTCACTTATTAGTTTACTGGACAGCTAACTGACTATATTTAAATTAACGGAACGCGATTTGAAAAATTTCTAAAAGTTGAGGTTATGTTGCAGTTATAGTCATTACTAATTTCAGGATCAGCCCGTTAAATTTTCAAAAAGGATACATATTGTACTAGGACCAGTTCTGGCCCTAAGGGATCCCAGCTGCACCACTGTTTTCCTAGGCGTGGTGCCCGGACAACCCCGGCTTCCACGACTCCCCGGTGATCTACGCGATGACCTAAGGGAACCGCTTAGCTTAGTAGGCTGCCGGCGGGTTTACCAGGGTGTTCGGCCTGGCCCCTATATCGGCCCACGTGTCTAGCGGCATGAAGGTCCCCCGAGGGAGAGTCAACCCCTAAGCCTGCTCACAGGTAATAAGGCTGACTCGCCTTTCCCTCATTATCCACTTAATCCTCTAAGCGGGGTTCTCTGGTCCTAGTGTAGTATTGGCGAGACTCCCCATTGGTGTGTCCCTGTGCACTATTGTCGCGTTTCTAATCTGAGAGCGTTGAACAACCGTCCCGAAACCCAGACTATAAGCACGTGACGATCCTCAAGGTCCTAGGGGAGGTAGGTTCTCCAAATTTTGATTACTTGTGATAACGCAAAGGGCACTGAGGCGAGGGCCCCAGTCCCTTGGATGTTTCACCTATGATTACTAGTGTTATCTATTGTGAGGTGGGTTATGCGGAGCAATGGCCAACTATGTCTGACTCGCAGCGGGGAACTTATATTGGCGGGTCACTTAGATTAAAAGTCCTTGAGTCTCAGTTGAAATGTTTCCTCAAACTTTCTCTTGGGTCAGAAAATTAGTAAAACTCCGAACTGCTTTAATAAATTGCACACGGTTCAACTCGTTTACTGTTGAAGCCAATTTTATATTATTCACACACTACCAACACCGCCCAATCGGGGCGTAATACAACCTATATACAACATTTATATTGCGACGGTATTAAAGTCGGGTACCCTGCAAGATACCCTGAGGCACATACTACATCCCTTTTCTCTTTTAACTTCGAGACCCTTAGAATTTTTCGATCGAAGTGAGCCGGGCAGATTTTGAATAAAAAAATGGAAAAGGGCTCGTTTCCCGGAAATTCCCCAGTCGTACTCTTCCGTCGAGTGGACAACTGGTTACACATTTAGACGTAATGATTTATCCTTCGAGAACTGTGAGCAATGGACGAAAAGCGGCACTGAAGGTCCAAAATTTTCGGGTAACCATGACAGCGACTGGAGCGGTCAGCGAACGGCCTGACTAATTAGAAACTCGCTCCCAGAGGTCTCCGGGAGAGGGTGCCGACATAGATTTTCCCCGTAGTTGCACGGTTAGAAAACCTTCGTCCCACCAAAATTTAATACGTTTCAGTCCACCGCCAGCCCCAGTCTCTGTTTCGCTCTATGCTCAGCAAGCGCCTCTTAAAAATTTTCACGGGCGGGTCCGTAGCCGTTTGCATCGCAAATTAACCAAAAGTAATGGGAACACAGCGAACGAATGGGGATTCGACGCTGTAGCTCGATTTCATACAATTGGGGACAACGCGCATCACCCACGGATGCAAACGGCCACGTCCTCAGTCTTACTCCCGTTATCCCTTATAATTTTGGCTGAATCCTTTTTCGTTGAAGCAACTCTTAACCAAATCTTAGGAGAATTGCTTTCTTCAACCTGCGTACCAAGCTTAGTAGTAGCCGAGACAGCCACGGTTCGCCACCCACTGATGATGAACTACTACTTCCTGTTAGGGGAAGGGTAGAAAGTAGTCTGGACCCCCCTTGACCTGCCGAAACGACACGTCAGGGAGCTACAGAGGCTTTCGATCAAGGGATGAAGCTCCCAGGGCTCCCGGTCACCGTAGCCGCACGACTTGGGGTGCCTGGGGTTTTCCAATTTTTGTGAAAATTAACGCGGTCCCAAATTTGTAGAAAACCCGCGGGGTATCGCTCGAGAAATGTCAAAACGCGACGAAGATCGCGACCGTCTCGAACTTCCTAGGAATTTTGAAAAAACACTTATTCGCTCTTCTGCGTCCTACAAAACTTTTCAAGGATAAGTGCTGTCGCATTAAGATGAAAATTTTGATCACTCCCAGGACCGGTAAACGAAGAGAAATGTCCGTGGAGCGGGGAACCAGTCGAGAAGCAATGCGAGCATCGATTTTGAGTAAATTTTTGCTCAATTTTGCGAGTTTTAACGGGGCCAGCCCCTTACGGACGCGCGGAGCATCCTTCCGACGCTCCAACGCCCGCAAGGGCGGCCCTTGGTAAAATCAAACAAGTATCACAACCAGGGGAGGCTCTCCACCGTGGGGGCACGGCGAGAAACCACCCCTGGTATCGTTAGCCGAAAAAGAAAAAAAGCAGTAAGCCTAGCAAGCATTAATTTTAAAACGGCGACAACCGCCAATACAAAACTCTGAAAACTCGACTGGCTCCGATCGGGGAATCGGGCAGTCTCCTTTTATACCTAGCCCGAACCCCCCCCTTGTTTTACTTTGCTCTTAGAAGTTCGCCGCCGTAAGGCCCCTTAGCTTTACCGACTGTTCAATCGGGCAGTCTCCTTTTATACCTAGACCGAACCCCCCTTGTTTTACTTTGCTCTTAGAAGTTCGCCGCCGTAAGGCCCTTTAGCTTTACCGACTGTTCAAAATAAAATAAAGCAACGTATACACTAGCAATTAAAACAATCCACACTGGCAATCAAACAATCTATACATCGGCAGACCCGACAGTAGCACCACGACAGACGAAAACACATTTTGTTTTGGTGTACGTTGGTCAAACAATACGGCCATAAGAAAAGTCGCCGCCAGCTCTAACCAAATATAACGTGTAGTGGCCGAAGCTTGCCAGAGAACCCCAAAAACAACCTAAACCTCGCGCTGGTCGGCGCGAGGTTTTGAAAACGATGAAATATATCAGCGCTTCGGGCGCTTCTAATGACTTAAAGTTTTTGTTAATTTTGATTATATTTCAGAAACAGAAAGGAGTAGGCGGCCGGGGGCGGGATCATATCCATGCCCTGGCTGGTCGCCTACTTAAGAGACCCTTAGTTTTAATGTAATTCCCCTAGGAGGCCCGTTGGAGGCCGTTTTATCCGTACAGAATGATAAAATTTTGGGTGCCAACGGAGCTGTGAGGATCCCGTGAAGATCCGTTGGGGCGGGCGGCCCCCGGTTTCGGTGAAATGGTTAGTATAGGGCCCGGTTAAGGTACAGGGCTTGAAAAATCGGGGAGTTTTGGTTGCAGACGTAGTGATTTAGGGCCCTAAAGTGCGAGAGTTTAAACGGTGGATTGGGGATCCATAATTACTTACGGGTTGGGATTGAATTGACCCGGATAAGTGGTTTTGAATCCTCATGGGGTCCTGATGATAGTTTAATGTCCCCCTTTCTGTTGGAACTCTGTAAGAACCCCAAAAATTTCAATTTATTTATACCCTTTGAAAAATGAAACTTTTGTCGCTTTGGGTCAGCCTTAGCTCTTGCTTCATGCATTCACTTTGTCCCGTGCCATACAAAATACATGTCCTTTTCCGCCGGCGTGTCAGGATAAGCTCGTGAGCCCCAGACTATTGTAAAAAGCCCAAAATGTGTTTTGCCGCAGGGGATTTTGTACGACGCCCCGTCCCATCCTGACACCCGACACATATACAGTAGACATTATATTATCGCGCAACAACTACAGACACGTTATTGTTCACGGATGCGCACCGGAATCGACCCCCTGGGGCACCTAATCAATAAAACTGTTGAGTCGATTGGTGATAGAAACGTGAAGTCTTCCCCCTTGTCCCCGGCCGATTCGACTACGCATCCGTACAGCACTACAACACCAATAAATTGCACAAACGTTTTATTATTTATAAAACCATAATCACCTGGGATCGATCGGATACTCTAACTATGAGATTTTGATTCAATTTTGGTGCGTAATCACCCCGCGCACCCTGGGCTGGTGGAGCGTGATTATGCATGTACAGAATACAACACAATATTTTTATTGTTTTTCAGCACAAATAACACAAATATCAATGATACATCCATGAATCCTTGTATCACGCTCCACCGGTATCTGATCACCCGTTATCCGTTGAATTTTGAGGCCTTTATGGCCTGGTTTCGAATATTTAAGATTCCGCGTAAAAACTCGGGCTGTTACATCTCTTAAAATTTTTTGGATTTTATAGACTCCTTACTTATGGTAGTAAGTTAAATTTGTCGAGATATGAGAAGAAAGTGAAAATTTTGCATGATTAGTTCCATGTGATGCAGAGCCCTTGATTTCAATGAAGTAAAATTGGTGTGAAATTCGAAAAAATCCGTTTGGGCGTGAAATTTGTAAAATTTAGCCCGTTTGGGCTTAAAATTGCAGTAAATTTCAAAAATTTTGCAAAAATTTCTCGAAAATTTCCAAAAATTTGCTAAAATTTCGCTAAAACGAGGGTAGAAGGACGATCAATTTGTTTGGTTATCACCAAAAACGCGTCCCTTCTCCCTTTATTTTCGGTGGTTTTGGAAGTTTTCCCTTATGGCCTATAATATTTTATGATTATTGTCTTACTTTGAGTCTTAAAAATGTTGTTGAAACATATTATCTGACAAGTTACTGTCGCTCCTTTTCCCCATATGATGCAATATAATATATGCATACACAGTAACGTTTTATTATTATATATATATTATCGCACGTACCTCCACATAGGGGTTAGGTTTGAAAACAGACCCCTTATTTATTTTCGGGTAACTCCCAGGAAATGGTCCGGCCGCCGGGGTGCCCATTCCCAGAAGTTCCAATCTGTCGAATTTTAATACGCCCATTGAATAATCCGTAATCGAGCTTTGCTTAATTTGCTCTCATGGTGGTAATAGATGTTATTGCACTCAGGTTGTTTCGGACTACATCTATCACTCGAGATACTTAGTTTGCCATTTTCCAACCGTTTGTACTTGGGTCAAAATTTGCTCTAATTTAAATAACAAGCTTTCCGAATATTAGGTCATGGAGAAGTGACTTGGTCCGTTCGCGAGGCCCAATTTGGTAACTTGCGCTTGTGCACTACCCTGCTTGCTCTGCGCAATCCTACCGGTTATTCGCTACACCGTATTTATGCTCGACGCAGCTCGTCCTTTCTCGCCCTACCTGTTCCAGTCATCCTTATCCTCTATCTAGCTTTCCTAAATACTCGCACGCTTGCCCTCAATTCTCCCATAGTCCGTGCGCTACGTCCCCTATTATGCTCGCTTATCGTGTCAAACGGTTGAGTCCGGCATCCCGCACCAATTGTCTAATCCATTCTCGGAAGTTGCGCAAACAGTACTTGGAAACCATGGGTTCCTCGAACTGTGGGCGCTCTTGCCACTCCATGTGCGGCTCATCCCGTTCCCACGTGTCTGCGGCATTAAAGGCGACAGGCCAGTTCGGGAAATAGACGTTATAGAATGCGTCATGCTGTTGCCGATGGTTAGCGACAATCCGTTTAAATTCGACCGTCCAAGACATTGCGTCTTGGTTAGTCGCGGCCCATCGGGGTATCGGCGGCGCGACAATCACGGGCGTGTGCGTTGGTACTCGCCGAGATAGCATCCCTAAGTGGCGTTTGATCTTCTTGAAGGCTGCGTTTGGGTTGGTCGCATGGAGCTGCTCCAGTTGCGTCTTCCGGTAGATGTATTGGTAGCCTCCAAGTAAGATGACGCATTTAGTCAGTGGCGTCAAGACGGCGCTGGCGAGTTGGATCATGCGGATCAGCGTGGTGTCAGGCCATGCGCAAACTAGCCACTTATGGTCGTTGGCTATTTCCAGTAGCGGCAGCGGGAGTGCGTCACCCATGATGATGACGTGCGGCCAGCAAGCGTACTCAGAAGTGAGGTACTCACGCACCTCCTCCAAGAGCCGTCCCATAACGTTGTGGCAGTGTCTGGGTTGTTCGCCCTGCCGCAACTGCTGGATCGTACGCCCGACACCCCAGAAGGTATCCGTCGTTACCTCCAGGAGCGGTCGAGTGCCTGTTAGATGTAGGATCTGCGCATAGCTGGGAATGTAAATTTATGGAGCAGGATCGGACGCATGATGCGTTCAAGCAACGGTTTGAGCCGGGCGCTCGTGATGTTGTCGACCAGTTCGTCCTTTAGCGCCCGTGCTCTCGCCTTTATTTGCTGCGGCGTGCCGACCATGTCCATAAGTTCTTTGGCCGCTTCCATTAGGCCGAGCACGAGCAGCACCCTTACCTGGTAATGTTGTTCGACGGTTGGAGCCGTCGTACCGTCGTGATGAAAGGGCGTCGCTGCCTCGTGCATGTTGGACAGCTCCGGCCACTCGGTGCCGTGAGACAGGAAGGGGACGTACGGCTGGGCCAGGTCGAAGTGATAGGTTGGGATGTTAGGCAGGCGGTACGTTGTTTGCTTCGGCGGAGCGTAGGGCCCAGTTGTTGACAATCGCCGGGCTGGGCCGCCCTCGGACCGTCTGGTGTCGTCGCCATTGCGTTGCCGAACGCTATGGTCCAATTGGCTATCACCGCGTCGCCGAACGCTGTTGTCGTCCTTTTTGTTGTCTTCACCGCGTTGCCGCTGTTGTCCATCTGTAATAATATAACCTTTATAGGTTTTGTCCTTTTTCACAACCGTCGATTTGCGCTACGCATACTAGTGCACCCACACGCAAAGGCTTGCGTACCTTCTAATCCTACGCTTGATTCTCTCGCGTGCGTTCGCAGACGGGATTCTTTATGCCCTAAAGGGTTGCGCTTCCTCCTGTTCTAGGGTGTTCGATGATTCCTCACTAGTTACCTGCTTCTTTCTGCTGGAGGTACTCGCGTGCGAACGAATTCCCTAATAAGACTTATTCTTCCTCATCGTCTCTCCGTTGCTCACGCAGCCGAAAGAGTCCGGTGCAACGGATGTAGTGGGCTACCCAGTTGACCAGCTCTTGATGGTAGGCGGGCGCCACTACTGGCTCGGCCCATCGTTGGCGATCCTCACCCCGGTTGAACGGTCCGACCGTATCCCAGGCTTCGGGTGCCGTCGGTGGTACCGACCATGGGGCCATGACGACGTTTCGGAGCGCTTGGTGGTCCGCGGTAAAGCGCAGTTTCCGTATACGCAGCTCCGTCGCCCACGCTTCGCTGGTGTAATTCGTGGCGTTCCACTACGGTGGCGGCGGAGCGATATAGACGGCCGCGTTTTATCGGAGGCGCCGTTCGAGTACCTCTAATTTTCGCTTAATGCGTTTGATGAACGTACTAGGCGAATAAACCTTGCGGTCCGCCTGCCATAGTCTGCCATAGCCGCCGATGACAATCACACAGTCCGTTTGTGGCGTAGCGAACGCGTTGGCCCATTGTACCAATTCGGCCATTTCCATGCGTGGCCAAGCGAACACCAGCCAGTTGTGTTGGTCGGCAACGTTGAGGAGCGGTAGTTCTCGTTCGTCGCCCACAATGACGATTTGGGGCCATCGAACGAGTCCGTCCCGATGGTAGGCTCGAATTTCTTCGAGCAGACGACCCGTTACATTGTGGAACGTCCGGTCACAGCAACATTGGATGTGGGTCGTGCCGGTACCCCAGAAGTCGTCAAAAGTTGCGCTGAGCAGAAGTCGATCGCCGGTGGCTTCCAGTTCTTCCGCACATTCGATCATGCCGAACTTAGCCAGTAGAATCGGCCGCATGATGTGCGGGTAATAGGCCTTGAGCATATGCCGCCTTTTGAGCGGCAGCCGACGAGGTAAGGCAATGCTGCGGAGTTGCAGCTCCGTTGGGCAGATGTCTGCTTTAGCCAGTTCCTTTTCGGCGTTATCGAAGCCCAGCAGCTCTAGGACGCGGAGGTGAAAATGTTCGGACGCGCTGGACAGGCGCCGGCCGTTGTGTTAGAATGTGTCGATTGTAGTAGTTTCGTTAGCGATCAGGGACCGACAGGTGCCTTTAGAGGCAAAGATTTCCACGAGCGGCCCTCTTTGGAAGCGGTAGATTGGCACTGCCGGGTAAACGCCGCCGCCACAGACCATCGGTACGTGCTGAACGCCTTTTGGTATCAGCGGCATCCGAACGTCGTTGGTGCTGTGGCTTCGTGCATCTGTAATGGATATACTGGGAATAAGTTTGAATGAAAAGATAACCCTGTTTACCTGTGAATACATTCCTGAACTCCTCTTCTACCCCCCTTTTTGTTGGCCTGTCGTGCTTACTTGTGTTGAGGTATGTGCGAGTATGATTAGGATTAGTCCACCCGTAAGTCAGGGTCGTCCGAGTCGGACTCTTCGTATGGTGGTGGTCGAGGTGTTCGTTGTCGCCAAGCTGTAGGGTGCAGTTCCTGGCTAGAAGGATATCGTGGGAATGTGGTCAGTGCCTGAGTCCCGCCTGGCGAGCGTCCTTCCATTAAAAGTTGTCGTGGGGTTGGTGTTGGTGCACTTGTCATTGAAGTGATGACAGTAGTGGATTGTGTGCGTGTAGTAGAGGCTAGTCTAGTTGATGTTCCTGCTGCTTCAGTGATGGTCGTCCCTGGTTCCTGGAAGGTTACACCTCTATGTCTGCGTAAGGCGTCTCCTACCTCTTCGCCTGATGCTGCGCCGTATGGCCTAAATACCCGATCCCTGGCCTGGCGATGTATAAGTGTCTGGCTGGGACTGTCGCATGAGTCCTACTAAGGCGTATTATTCCTGAGGAGGCAGTAGCAGCACTAGTGGGGTGTACCAGCTCTGTGATGGTTACGGTGGATGGTCCTGGCTGGTCAGTAGTGCCAAACTGGATGGTTGAACCTCCGCGTGCGGATGTACCTTGTTTTCGCAGCGTGGTCCGTCCGACAAGTGCCTTTCCTCGTTCTTCCGGCGGCGCTCGTGTACGGGGAGAAGTGCCTAAGGTTACAGCATGAACAATTCCCATTCGGGGTGCTGGTGGTTCGCTGCTTGATTCTGCAAGTGTAAATTCGCTTAGTGAGTCGGAGGTCCCCGGTTGCGTAGTAGGTGTTCTAGAACTACTGCTGGATGTTTCTTGTCCCGTTCGACCACGTCGTTCAGCTGAAGAGGGCTCCTGTGATGTCTGGCTAGTTAACTCGTCGTCTGCTTCAGCTGCTCTCACGTCCGCGGTAGTGTCCTCGCCGGATGTCTCTGATAGATAGCTGGACATCGGTGACCCTGGTGGTTGAGTAAAAGCCACCTCGCGGAAAACGTATTGATGGGGAGACATAGGTCTGTCGGCAGCTGCTGGTGGAGCGCTATAAGGACGTATTGTGGTATAGTCCCTTACAGTTTGGGTTGACATTTCCATTGGTACCCGCAGCCGCGATGCCATAATATGTTCAGCTGGTCGTGATTGAAATAACGGATGGTCCTGTGCAGCGACCGTAATTGCGTAACGCAAGTATCCTGAAGTGTACGGTCCGGGTACGACAATTCCTCCTGAAGCTTCTCGAGGTGTAGTGGACAGCGTAACATCCGCGGGATAGAAATGTTGTCCTTCAAGTATGCCTACACCTACAGTCGGTACACCGAATGGAACTTCCTCGCTGGTAGCCACTATTCTTTCCATTGTAGTTACTGGTACGGTGTGTCGTCCATATTCTACCTGCGTGTCTCGGCTACCAGGTTCTGGTATGTATGAAAAGGCCTCTCGGCTAGTAACCTGTTCCTGCGATATTGGTGGCCAAGAGGGTTCTATTTCTCTATCTGGATCAGTCAGAGGAATCCGATTCCTGACCGTCCTTGGATTTTGCGGCTCGTAGTCGTCCGTCCGATACTCAATGTGCTCCATTGCTGCTTGTTCTGCCTCAATCTCAGCATAAGTCCGGCGATATAAGTTAGGATCGTTAGGGTCACCCATTTCTATACTCTCGGTGTCTGAACTATCACTGACTGCTGTTCTTACAGTGCGCACTGCTACTTCATCCACGGGTTCTATCTCAGTAACGAAATCCCTATCAGCGATAATTCGTTGAGTTGGTTCGTTCAGTCCCCTTTCTAATACAGAAGCGTGTACCTGACCTAACCAGTCCCCTACATTAGGTACTGGATCTAATGCTCTAAAACATGGTTTTGTCCTATTAATGTGCACGACATGTGTCATACCTTCCGGATTAGAATTCATCCTTACACGCATGCATGGCGGGGTGACCCCTAGTATTTCGTATGGTCCGCGCCAACGAGGTGTAAGTTTCCTAGACGTTCCTGGTGTGGTATCGTGCCTATAGACCCAAACTAACTCACCTGTTTGGTAGCGAGGCTCGCGGGTTCGCCTATTGTACCTTAGCTGATTTATCTCTTGGGCGGCTCTCATTGACTGGTATGCGCGTTCTCTAATAGAGGCCATCCAGCGCTGCGCGTTGGCCCTATATGAGTGAGCTCCAGTATATCCTGTGGCTGTATCACGAATCTTGACAATTGTCTAGATCTGGATGTAATTGGGTACTGAATTTATTTGTATTTAATTTAATGGTCATTCAATTTAGCATTCAGTTTAGTTTAAAAAGCACATATCCGATCGCTTTTATTATTTTTAACTGAAAAAGGACATTATACAAAGAAAAAGTGAAATTAGAAACGAAAACAACATAATCCACCATTAGAGAACGAAAGCAACATAATCTCCATATTACCTTCTCTTCGTGCATCCTCAATCCGTGACAGTCAAACATTTCATAGAAAACGTCCAACCCCGGAAAAGCTAGCTAGCTCGAACGATCAATTTGAATATCAGCTAAAAGCTGACACTCCCGCCAAAAACGTCCTTCCTAAGGTACTGTAGACGTACGAAGTCCGCACGCTAGTTTGAACGACCCATCCGTTACTTTTATATAAAATAAAAATCAAACGTTTGTTTTATTAATTAAAAGGTTTAACCACTGTTTGCGAGTTACCATAGTGAGTTTTATTTTGGTGAAACAAAACACCCGCTATAATCACGACGAAGAGAGCGGCGTTGACTATCCAAATAAAAGTTTATATTTTTGAGAAATGGAAATATTTGAATCCATGCGTTGATCAACACCCGAAAACCTGTGTGATTAACGTGAAAACCATCCGAATCGAACAGCTCAAGATTCGTATTTCCATTTGTTTTGACAAAACAGCAGCTCGAATGTTTAAACCAGTTCAAACATTTTACCCCTTCGATGTTTGCAACTTCTTCTTCAATCATATTTGAAAATGCTTTTGCTTGAGGAACCGTAGCATGTGGAATGGGTAAACTTATCAAAACTGGTGGAGAAGGTGCAACAAGGATACGTTTACTCATGAATTTATGGAAGTAATCCCAGGAATACCGCTGAGTGGATTGACCGTGTTGTGAGTCATTGACGCCACATAACACCACAATAGCTTTGTATTGACGTGGAATGATTTGAAGCTGATTTGTGGCATCCGCTAAATCACCAAAGCAACCGCCTGAAATGGAAACGCATCGACCACCAGCAATAAACTTGACGTTGCGAGCCTGACTGTCAGCCAAAAGGAGTATTGATCGACTGAAACTTGGCGACATCGATAAATTTCGACTTAAATACGCTTGCTCAGTTCCCAGAAGATTGGTATAGTTGTCAGCCATATACCTTATAACTAGACTCTCCAGGCACTCACCAAATATGTTTGCCCCCGGATAGACATCAGCAGGTAGCTGACGCTCACGCAGACCAGTTGTTAAAACAAAATCTCCTGTTGTTGTTGCAATAAGAAATTTCAAATCGAATGGATTGCTCGTGTTGTCAACTATGTCGGAGAAAGCTTTAGTAAAAGAACTGTGAGGATTTTTTAGTTGAAGCAACGTTATGTCAACAAAAACATACTGAGCTCGAAACAACCACTCCGGACGAACCTCGGTTCGCGTGCTATGAATCCATTTTCTAATTTCTCCCGGATGTCGTTCGAGATGTTGATTCGTCAATAACCGCTGGGCAACACCAAAATGTCGACTTTGATGAAGCGTAACATACCAACGAATTTTTTCAAGTGAAGACATTTTCAAGCCATCGAAACCCAAAGGTGGGTTATGTTGATACAGGTGCGACAATTTATGATTTGCGGTGATGATCATCATTTTGCGGTTGATCTGTAATTTTATGAGTTAATTATGAAGTGGAGAGAATTACACTCCAAAATTTTACTATTATCACAAATTTAAAAGTGTTGATTTTGACATGCAAAATTTAGTATCGTCCAAAACAATTACTGCTAATTTTTACGTGTTTCATGCAATAAGACATTGAAAAGTAATAAATTTTTAGTATTTAATTGAATTACTATCACTTTCCGACTCGGTTTGCGCAGTTTGTCTATCCCAGTGGATATTTTTCAGTTTATGTGTAGCTCTACCTGCCTTTTGTACATGCCCTGTTTTGACAGGTTTATCAGGTGACGACGAAAGAGAATCCGAATTTTCTAACGAAGCTACATTTAATTCTAAAGGATAGAGCATACGGGTAGGGCGTGACAACAACTTCTTATTCGGAAGTTCAACAACCGCTGCTCGGGTTTGCCCATCGTAACCTGCTATCAGCTTTGTTATTTTCGCAATTTTCCAACGATTTCTCGGCAAATTGTCTTTTATAAGAACAATTGCGCCGACAGATGGTTTCGCATCACTAACATTTCGCTGTCCTGTGTTCATTGGCGCTGTACGCAAACTCAGCAAGTAATGTTTTTGCCATGTTTGCCAAAATCCATTCACAACGTTTTGTGCACGTCGCCAAAGCTCAATAAGATGGTCTACTTTGTTATGTGATGTGGGTTTATAATCATCGCCATCTAATTCAAAGGATGGTATACCACATCTAGGCCCCATAAGAAAATGTGACGGTGTTAAAGGTATTTCCGACATATCCCATTCTGAATACACCAAGGGCCGTGAATTAACTATAGCTGATATTTCATAGACAATTGTTTGCAACTCTGTATACGTAACGCATCTGTTTTCCAAACAACGTTTAAGTGATTGTTTCACTACTCCAACAAGCCTTTCATAAAACCCACCCATCCATGGGGCCCATTCCGTTATGAATTTCCATTTAATTCCCGTTGATGCCATGTGCTGTTGTAGAGAATTTTCCGACACAACATTGCACCACAGATTTTTTAGAAAAGAGTTAGTTGTCGTGAACTGTTTTGCATTGTCCGAAATGACTAAATTAGGTTTGTCATAAATGGCACAGAAGCGACGAAACGCCATTAAAAATTGGTCCGTAGACATGTCTTCAATGACTTCTAAATGTACTGCTCTAACAACAGCACAAGTGAATAAACATATCCAGACCTTTTTCCGACTTTTTTCCGGTCCAGGTTGCAGCACACTCAGTGGTCCTAAATAATCGACGCCCACAGATGCAAAGGGACGTTGTCTTGAAACTCGAAAGTCGGGTAAATCCGGTGGCTTCGGTGACTTAAACGGTCCACCTTGAAACTTGCGGCACAAAAAACAATCACGAATGACCCGTTTAACTTGTGGTCGTCCATGCACAATCCAATATCGACAACGTAGCTGTGCAAGTGTGGTGGCCACTCCAGCATGAAACATTCGATTATGACAGTCTTTAATTACCAAGTCAGTATATTTGTGGTTTTTCGGAAGTAATACTGGCCATTTTGACAAATCTGGAAGTTCAGTGAGACCAAACCTCCCACAACAACGTATTAATTGTTTTTTGTCAAGAAATAAACGAAGATTTGGTGCAAATGTCGTAAGTGCCTTCCCTTCAGGTTGTGATGCAATAGTACTGAAGCGTTGTCGCTGCACACTGAGCTCCCACCATTCTTTAGCTCGCGCTATTTCATCAACAGTAAGTTCACCAGATTGCTTTTCCTTGCGAAGGTTACTAACAAATCGAAATATCCAACCTGTAACTCGTAGAAGGCGCGTTAGAGTGGAAAAGTTTTCTATAAGGACGAAATCCTTGGTTTCCGAAGTAAGCGCTGATGAAGATATCAATGTGTCTGTTTTTTCACCAGACTCTAAAGCTACATCTTTGCCAAATACATTTTTAGGCCACTTTTCTGATGCACTCGAAAGCCAAGCAGGGCCGTTCCACCACAGATCGCTCACTTTTAGCACATCCATAGTGCAACCCCTCGAAGAAAGATCCGCTGGATTTGAATCAGTCGGCACATACCTAAACTCAAGTGTGTCATTCTTCTTGATCTCGTTAACTCGATTTTTTACAAACGGCGAAGATACATTACCATTATTTATCCACTGCAAAACACATTGTGAGTCTGACCAGACCACTTTTCGAGAAATTTTAATCCGCAACTCCCGCTCAACGAATACTACGAGACGGGAGCTAACAACGGCTGCCATTAATTCGAGACGCGGTATTGTGGTGGGTTTAATTGGTGCAGAAAAACCCCGCAGACAAAAAAGAAAAACAAAAAAAAACACGCCGCATTAATTGGCCCAACACAGAAAACCGTAGCACCCCCACGATTTAATTTCAAATATGTGACTGCGGAAAACGCTTTATCGGAAGCATCTCCGAAACAATGCAACTCATATTCTATTTCCTCGTTATTTTCACCGATGATGTCGACACAACGTGCAATTTTTTGTTGCGGAATTTGACACAAATTTGACCAACAATCCGACCATTGGCGCACGAGTTCGGCCGGCAGTAAGTCGTCCCAATCATAGCTATGTTTCCATAGTGTTTGAATCAATATTTTACTTCTCACCGTGATCGCAGAATGCCAGCCACAAGGATCATAAATTTTTGCCAAATACTTAAGCATTAAACGCTTTGTGTTGACAGCCACAGATGGTAAGGTAACGTTTGCACAAGCTAAGGTGTCTGCTTTAGTGTCCCAGGTAACACCTAAAACTTTTGTTGTATACGTATCACCGCGATCTTCTTCAGTGATTGCAGACTGTAAATTATCGTTGTTTGTGAACCATTCGCGTATATTCATTGAGGCAGTTGAAAATATTTCTTTTGCTCCTTTATAAAATGTTTGCGCTTCATCAATTGATTTTATTGAGGTAACGACATTATCAACATATATGTTTCCTAAAATTTTTGAAGCAACTGGATGTGAAGACTTTGCCAAATGATGTTGAATAACAGCACTTAACTCAAAAGGGCTTGATATTATTCCGAACGGCACTCTTTGAAATCGATACTCTATAATGTTGAAGTTTGAGGCTGGTTTCGAGATATCTAATACCTACAAAAAACGAGTCACATCTCGCGATGACTGTGCTAATCCAACTTGTAAAAAAGCTTTTTCAATATCGCTTATTACTCCAATTTGATGCAAACGAAACCGTACCAGCATGCCACATAAATCATCCAGCATAATGGGGCCACGGTGTAAACATTCGTTTAAGCTATGATCCGAGCTTGATGTTTTTGCAGATGCATCGTATACGATACGGAGTTTAGTTGTCGATTTGGCGGGTGTCACAACACAGTGATGGGGTAGGTAATGTACCGGACCATCCGCTACCTTGTTTGGTACACGTTCTATAATGCCCTTCAAAAGTTGCTCACTGATGGTTTTGTCGTAAATTTGCAATAGTTTGTCATTCAGGCGTTTCAGAAGTGAGTTTAGACGACCACGAGCAAGCGCACGATTATTTGGAGGAACGCACATCGAAGCTTTGTAAGGCCATTCAATATAATATCGATTTTTGTCATATTTGACTGTTTCCTTAAAATGCCTCATAGCCTCTTTATCCTCAGTAGTGTTAACAGATTCTTTCATACCAATATCTTCGAGAGACCAAAATCGTTCAATGTTGATCGTGGGATCCACAGCATCAATTTGATTGTGGCAGAATAGCGTTGAAACCTTTTTAAACCCAATTTCTGCCTTTTCTATTCGTCCGGTTGCAATAAATCCAAACGGGGAAGACAAAAACACAAGCCCGTCATCAGATTGTATTCGTTCTGTGCCAATAAATTCGAAATAATAATCAGCACCGATGAGTATATCAATATTTACCATTTCCACTTTTGGTATAAGTGGTTCGGCAAGTACGAGTTGCCGTATAATTGGATGCGACTAACATTTATCGGATAACGTTCGATTGGACAAGTTATATCAGGTATGACATTCGCCGTGACAGATTTGGAAGAACCGTTTGGGAAAATTATATGGAACATGACCGATTGATAGCAAGAGCTCTTTCGCTTATTGTCACCAAACGCTGCTGTACTAAGCATTTCACTGCCTTTTGGATATGCGCCAATTTTCCCTGCTGTCGCCGCAGTTATAAAAGTACGAGAACTCCCTGTGTCGAAAAGGAGACGCGCACTGGCTGTATTGTGATGACGTCCTTTGAGATTCGCGATGGCAGTTTGCAAAATTATAGTTTCGCTGCAAGCTAACAGACTAGTGCTATCAACGAATTCTTCCTTATTTGCTGCTGCTTGCACGTTAAATGATAAGTTACCTGACTGAGAACATTCGCCAAATTTGGATGGACAAAGAGAACGGTGATGCGTTACCTTCCTACAATAGGCACATTGATGTTTGTTGCTACAGTGTTTGACCATGTGAGTACTGCTAAGACAGATGAAACATCGGCCTTTTATTTGCTCTTTCCTTGTTTTTAAATCCGGGTATACGAGACACTGATCTGTATAGTGATCACCTCGACAAAGACTACAGAAAACGACCTTTGGTTTCTCATTGTAACTTTTAGCAGGTTTCTTTTCGTTATTACAACTATTTTTAGCGGTGGACGTAAGACAAGAGGCTGTGCCTCCAGCTCTTATATTGGGTCGTTTAAACCGATTCGGACGATCGTTTCGTCGAGTGTTTCGGAAATCGCCAATTTGACCTTTATCCACCGCCATCTTATTACCGAATGTGCGATGACTCATATCACTTGCTCGTATTTCCTCTTTAAGCAATTCTCTTCGTGTTTATAAGGTCCATGGCTTAGCTCCGTTTCGCCGGTGTAATTCCATTTTTACGAATGTCGGCAATTTTGATAGAATTATGGGTGTGAAGACTTGACCGAACATTTCTTCTTGAAGTCTTAAAGCGATTAAACTTCTTATATGTCGTTCACATTCATCGTGTGTGACTTGCAATTGGTTGGTGTCGTGATTAGCAATCGGTAAAGCCAGCATAGCTTCGAGATGTGCGAAAACCGCCAATTGTGAGTCTTCAAACCTTTCTTTTAAGGCGTCCACCACTGTTTTATAATTCTCGGATGTCAGACGATAACCATCTACAAGCCGCAATGCGTCGCCGATAAGGAAACTTCTGAGGTATTTAAATTTGTCAATATCCGATAGGACCAAGCTCTCGTGTATTGTAGAAGAAAAAGCATCCCAAAATTCTTCAAATTTTAGAGGATCGCCATTGAATTTGGCCATTTGCAACTTTGGTAACTGCACGGCGGCCATCTGACGATCAGAGATAGATTCATTAAGATTGGTTCGCTGAGGCACATTATCTGTTTCTCGCAATCGAAGATAAGCTGCTAATTTTGCCTTACCCGACGAAATGTATGATAAGATTGAGTCATCGATCTCGAAACCCTTTTCTATTTCTAACGAATGTTTTTCATCTGCTTGAGAAGCAAAAATTTCACTATTTAACGTGTCTATCCGATCACGATAGTCCTTCAATTTTTCTAGAATTGTCTCGAGTTGTTCAACGTCAAGCTCAGACTGTAAGGTAGACATTTCATCTATTTTTAGCATTTCTTTTTTACAATTTGTATATAAAGCGTTTCGCCTTAGTCGTGCACTTTTTAACACCTTTTCTTCCATTTTTTCTTTATAAATCGATAGGCAAAATTTCAAAGTAATCTAAAGTCTGAATGAAGTTAAGTTTTGTTCGATCATTAAAATGAGGAACTAAAACATATTAGAGCGCAGCGACACACTGAATTTGACCGGCGACCCACGAAAAAAACGAGGGTAAATTTATTGCAGCAAAATTTTAGTTCATGGGCGAACTGATTTACCTGTGACCCACGAAAAACACGAGAGTACAATTAAGTACAACCGAGTCACCGCTTATGCACAACTTGTTTTAGCTTGTGACTCACGAAATACGAGAGTACAATTGAGTAAGATAGAGCCGAAACGGCAACACAAGGTTTGTGACTCACGAAACACGAGAGTACAATTGAGTCTTTTAAAAACACAGTACCGTCAAACACAGCGTGTATTTTCGACTCACGCAACACGCGAGTGCAAGTAGGTATAACGAATAGAAAATTTTTGGCACAAACCGCCTGCAATTCTGACTCGCGAAACGTACGAGTGCAAGTGAGACTGCAGAATTTAATTCGTCGAATAAAGATGGTTACCGAAAAACAGTAAGAAATTCAGTATTTACCAACCTTCTCAACCTGTTGTTGACCGAAATCGATACAATTGAAGGCTGGTTCGAATCACAATAAAAGGACCATATCACGAATCTTGACAATTGTCTAGATCTGGATGTAATTGGGTACTGAATTTATTTGTATTTAATTTAATGGTCATTCAATTTAGCATTCAATTTAGTTTGAAAAGCATATATCCGATCGCTTTTATTATTTTTAACTGAAAAAGGACATTATACAAAGAAAAAGTGAAATTAGAAACGAAAACAACATAATCCACCATTAGAGAACGAAAGCAACATAATCTCCATATTACCTTCTCTTCGTGCATCATAAATCCGTGACAGTCAAACATTTCATAGAAAACGTCCAACCCCGGAAAAGCTAGCTAGCTCGAACGATCAATTTGAATATCAGCTAAAAGCTGACAGGCTGCACTGTGCGTGTCATATTCTCCGGGGAGCCTAGGATAGAATCCGTGCATGAGCAAAAATGGTGGATATTTTGTTGCTGTGTGTACGGACGAATTATAAGCCATTGTCCAGAAGGGTAATGATACGTCCCAGGAGTGATGATCATTTTGTGGTACACTCACTCGTAACAAATATAGTAAGGTCCTATTAAATCTTTCAATTTCTCCATTTGCTTGAGGGTGGTAAGCTAAACTCATGTGCCGAAATATGTGCATTTCCTGGCACAGGCTTTCAAACATGTGTGCGGTAAAGGCACCTCCTCTGTCGGAATATAGCTCCCTGGGAGCTCCGTACTTGTTGACTACCTCATATAAAAATATGTGTGCGGCTGTGTGTGCATCCTGGTGCCTTATTGCCACTGCTATCGCGCATTTTGTGAATTGATCGATGAATGCAATAACATAGCGGTTACCCGCTTGCGACCGAACTTGAATATCGAGTATGTCTACGAATACACGATACATCGGTTGATTTGCCAACAGAACCCCACCCAATCCGGTGGTTATCCGAGCTATCGGGTCCTTTGCGGATTGGCACAGAGTGCATCGCCTGATCCATTGCTGTGCGTGTTCCGACATACCCTTCCAGTAGTAAAATTGCTTTAATTTTGCTATTAGCCGATCGCGGCCAGGATGTCCTCCATATAAGGTGTTATGTTCGTGTTTGAGTACCTGCTGTACTAGTGTAATTGGGACGCACAATTTGTAATTTATGTCCCCTGGTTGTAATGGATGCATATATAATATTTTCGTGTCTTGGGCTAGTTCGAAGTAATGAGCCCGCATTTCTATTCTTAGTGCACCCAATTCGGCCTTGGGCCGTGTTTTGTTGTATAAATACCACCAAATAGGACCCAATTCTGGGTCATTTCTTTGGATGTACGGCAAGAGCCGTACTAAATTATAATCCGGGAGGTCTGAAAAGAATGGCAAATATATGTTTTCGTGGGTGTCTTGTGCGTCCTCGATTCTGACGGTTGGTAATATTTCAGTTTCGTAATGCATCATTAATTTCATGAGCCTATCAAATTCTTGTTCGGTTGGTAGTGTGGTTGCCCTTAGGCCCACGACTTCTGATTCAGGCCGATGTGGCCTTTTAGATCCTCGAGCCTGAGGTCCGACTCCAGAAGCCGAGATGGTTGTAGTGTGTATTGACATTGCTGGTGTTCCTCCTGGATCCATTCTAATTGGGATAGCGCTGAGCGTGGCTGCTTGCTGTGTTAGCGTCGCTGGGGGTACTGTAGTTATCTGCGTGTCGGGAACTAGTTGCGATGGGATTGCTTCGGGATTTGGCTGCCCTGGGGAGCTATCGGGCTTCCTATTACAGCTGTTGGCGCCCCTGTTGCGAGCGGTGTCACGGTGCGTACGGGATACGGCAGGTGTGATTGATCCCATGCTGCGCAGGTCGTTGGTGCACGAGGGCCGGTGGGTCGTCCCCGACCCATCATTAATATTTCATACGTGTCTCCTGTTTCCTCATTTATGTGTGGGTCATACCTAGGATCCCGCGACAATGTGTCGGCATTGCCGTTCTCTTTACCTGGTCTATAGAGTATTTCAAATCCTCCGAATTCAAGTAGTAATTCACTGCGCCACTGAGATAAGCGTGAATTTCTGGGCGGTTTGTCAAACAGGGCTTTTAGCGGTTTATGGTCAGTTTCTACATGGAATTTGTGCGCAACTAGATAATGCTTAAAGTGTAGCGCTGCCCATCTGATCGCAAGAGCTTCGGCTTCAATTGCAGGGTAACGGCGTTGATAATCAAGTAGAGCTTTACTTGCATATGCAATGGCTTTGAGGCCTTGTTTAGTTTTCTGCGAGAGCACTGCGCCCATTGCGTATCCTGGAGCGTCCGTCTGTAAAATGAACGGCTGTGTAAAATCGGGGTGCACTAGCACGGGTTCATCTAGTAGCGCCTGTTTTAGCTTCCTGAAGGCGTCCTCGCACTTAGGAGTCCACTTAAATACTGCATCCTTGCATTTTAGTTCGTTCAATGGTTCGCATATACCTGAATAGTTTGGTATAAATTTGTGATAGTATCCTACTAGTCCGAGGAAACTTTGAAGCTGCTTCAACGTCTCCGGACGTTTAAATTCTTCAATCGCTATTGCCTTTTCTGGGCCTGGTTTTATGCCTTCTGTACTAATTATGTGTCCTAAATATTTTAGACTACCTCTGCCAAAGTGGCATTTTGATGGATTTAATTTTAAGTTTGCTCTGCGAAAACGGTCGAAAACCCGGATTAGGTCAGCTAAGTGGTCTTCGAACGTTGGCGAAAATACTAATATGTCGTCGATATAGATTAAACATTTTTCCCACTCTAACCCCTTAAAAATCATGGACATGCAACGTTGAAAAGCTCCTGGGGACGAGTTTAATCCAAACGGTAGGACGTTGTATTCGTATTGCCCATGAACCGTTACGAAAGATGTTTTGTCCTTAGTTTCTGGGTCTAATTCTAGTTGCCAGAAACCCTTATTTAGATCTAAGCTTGACATTAGTTTAGTATTCCAGAGGCATCCCAGAATATCATCTATTCTAGGTAATGGATATGCGTCCTGCTCTGCTACCGTGTTTACCTTCCGAAAGTCCACACAGAGTCGGAGTGAGCCGTCACTCTTGGTTACATACACTATTGGTGATCCCCAAGGTGAGCTCGGTGGTGATATTAGTCCCGCATCTAGCATACTATTGAGTTCCTCTCTAAGCGGTTCGCGTAAGAAATGTGCTAATCGATACGGTGCTTGCTTAATTGGCTTAGCATCTCCGGTCTCTATGCGGTGCCTATGTTCTGTGTAGCGTCCTAAATCGAAATCGTGCGTGCTGAACACATCTGCGTTCTCAGCAATTGCGGCTTTCAATTGCTTTAGTTCAAACGGTGACAATAGGTCTTGTCAAAATCTATTTTACTTAAGACCGTTTGAGCTCTTTCGTGGTCAATTGACCTTTTTCCTGCCTCTATGTGCTGGATGATCCTTTCAGGGTGCGCAGTAATGTTGTTTAATTGCTTGGCAGGTTTGTGCTCCTCGTACCGGATCAAATTTTTGTTTGTGTCTTTCAAGAATTGCACGTTGAGGTTCATCATTACCTCAATGTGACCTATCGTTTGTCCGGCATAGATAGTGACCGGTGTATTTCCGAAGTTAATTACTGCGATTGGTATGGTTCTTTGGCTTCTTAGCACTAATGCATGTGCCATTGCGATGTCAACCATTTCTGGTGCGGGCACAAATAGTGCCGGTCCTACGCCTGTTTCGGCTATCTCCGGGATCGCGTTAATGAATGTTTCAGTGTTTGGTTCTATTGTGGTGAGCTTCCGACACATTACTGCAATTAGTGGTGGGTCGTAGCGCTCTAGGCCTGCAAAAGGTATCTTAGCCTCTTCCTCATCCGCTGCTATTTCTAAGCAACGTTCCTTAAAATTTATAATGCACTTTGGCAACTTTGACATGAAATTTGTTCCTATGATGCAGTGATAAGGTGCTGTTTTAGTGACAAAGAATTCGGTCTGTACCTTTATGGACCCGATCGACAAAGGTACACTTATGCTGCCATCTAATGCTAATTCCTGTTTGGTGGCAGATACTATCCTGGTGGAATCGTCAGGTTGCGGCTGGAGCCCTAATTTATTCACCAAATACTGTGATACGATGTCTGCCCCTGTATCTATTAGTGTAAGTACTGGCGTGCGGTACACAAATGCGTTGACGAGCAAGGGTGCGTCCATGTGATGTATCGCGTTGACCTGTCGGTGGTAGGCTACTGACCGGTGTCCTCTACGTTGGGATCGCTCAGACAAAGCAAATAGTTCGGTGGGCTCCGTTAGAACGACACTCTCGTCCTCGTTGGCGGCGTTTATTCGAGCTGAGCGACGAGGGCTCGTTGTACGTAATTCGAGGTGTTCTGCGGAGGCAGCTGGAGCTGAAACAGTTGGTCGAGGCGTGTTCGTGGTGCCATACTCATTTTCCGTCTTAATGTGCGATTCGGGTCGCCTTAGTTCCTCCCGAACACATGGTCGTTGTTGCCACCAACGCTGCAGGCGCACCTTGATGCATTTAGGACAGAATCCAGCCTTCTTACTAAAGTATATTATTGCTCCTATTCCGGCAATTACTAGCACAATGAGCATCCATAAGTAAGGAGCTACGCCAGTGGTAGTGATGTAGGGAAAGTCGATTACCTTCTTCAACTGCTCGTCAGCTATTTGTTGGACTTGTAAATTCGTCGCTTTGGCGTGTTCCAACGAGCTCCAAGCAATTGGTTTGAGCGGTATGTCCGGAAAGTCATGGACAGTGATGTTAGGTCCAATATGGATTGTGACTTCCTGAGCGTCTAGTGTACTAGCCAGCATAAGTGGCCCGACCACGAGCTGAGTATAATTGTTGTGGGATAACCACAAAACTCCGTTGTCAGCAATGTTAATTGTCTCTCCTCGGGTGACGTGGCTGAGATGTTTCTTCTTGGAGACAACAGCCTTGCGTTCAGCAGTTCGAATTAACACTCCTTGTGCCGTGGTGTAGACATCGGTATGGTTTGCCATTGGCCCAACCAATGCACTGTTCTTGCAAAGTTGGTGAGCTTCCTCTGGAGCGTCCTCGCCCATGATAATGCAGTCCAAGCAGCGCGAGGTATGGTCCGCTGCTAATGCGTGTATTTCGCAGAATGCAATACCCGGTCGCGTGTTGCATGCATGTAGTTTTAATACTTCGTACCGCGCTCGTTCTATTCGGGTAGCGTAATCAGGCAATGGTAATTTCATGTGAGCGCTGCGTTCTGGGACGTTCCAGCCGACGTTGTATATGCGAAAGTAGGGTCGGACGTCGTCCGACGTGACTAATGGGACCCGCAGTATGAAAGCGAATTTAAATGAGACTAGGTCGATGTGCACGGGGTAGATTTGTCCAAATTGGTATGCCAGTGCAGGTTCGCGTATTAAAATGGTTTGCGGTATCTGCGAGTTCTTTTGGAATAAATTCTTGAGCGTGGAAGCGTCCACTACTTTCGGTGATAGTTGACCGCTCATCATGGCTTCCATGACGGCGTCAACCGATGATGTAAGGCTGGTGCGAAACATATGGTTAACCAGCTCGCGGTGGACCTCAGTTACATAGCGTTGCTCTTGGCACCTTACCTGGTCGATCATAGCAACCACCTCCTGCATCTCATGATGTAAAAACGAGTATAATTCCTCGTTAGCGTGCGTTAGTTTCATTATAGCTCGCGAGTTTCCATAAGGGACATTATATGTATTTCTCATTTCCTTAGATAGTGCGAGCACTTGCTTATTTATGTCTTTAAGGTGTACAGCGATGGTGAACGCTACGCCTACACCTAGAAATCCTGTTACTACGCCTGCGGCTCCAGGTAGTGACGCGAGAAATCGTTTCTTCCTAACCTTAAGTTCCTCGCAAAGATGAGAATTCGCCTCGCAATATTCGCGCATTAGTGCCATGTAGTAACTAGTGCCTAGTACGCCTTGATAGGTGCTCCTTAATTCTCTTTCTAATTCCTGTATTTTCTGTTGTAAGTCCGGCATGGTAGTACAATTTGGGTTGGGACAGCAGTTCCCCAAACATGGTTTACCCCTTGGAGTGTATACACACCACGCCATACCAGTGGCTTGCCTGCTAGGTTTTAGTCCATCTAAGGATAGCCGTAAAATTATTGGTAAAAAGGTAGATTGCGAAGCGGTTATTACTAAGCCTTGCGGTTCGATTAACGTACCCACTTGTTGATTTCCCATAGCTCCTAAGCGTGCGACCTGGTCCGAAAATGGCGTAGCAATGGCGTGAGTTTGCCCTAACTGATGAAGGATTAGCAGAGCAAGTAGCAAGCCCATTATTTTAGTTCCCTTATTTAGCAATCCGACCGCAGCTTCGATACCCTGTCCAAATACGTTTGGAGAGGACCGTACCGACATGGTCGGTGATGCTCGGCCGCTCCCGTCAATAGCATCGTCATGTCCGTTGCTAGCAGGTTCAGTGTCCACAGAGAAACTCAGGTCAGAGATAAGATCGTCAGGGTCGAGTGAGTCAATTGCTGGCATGTCAAATTCGTCACCGCTGGCGTCACTGAGTACTGCACTCAACTCGTTCTCAAGTTCCTCTTCGTCGATGAATGTTATGTCCGCGTTATAGTCCGTGTTCGGAGCTTGGTCCATATCGTCCATTGGGTCATTTTGCCAGATGTTTTGAGCGGGCTTGCGCAACCATAATAGCCGTAGGTATAATAGTTCCTCGCACTTTGGTTTACTATCTATCTCGATGAAAAGGGCGTTAGCAATTATAGCGTACACGAGGTGATGTAGTGACTGAACATGAACCTTGGGTCCGGTTTCGTCAAATTCCGTAACTAGGTGGTCTAATAGGTACGGTGCGCTTATTATAGTTTCTAGAAACTCTAAGTTGGCTTCCCTATACGCTATGAGTTCGTATGCCGTGTGTAATCCCTGTGTGCCACCTGGTTGAATGGATACTGTCCCGTCCCTTCTAATGGTCCCATAATCTGCGCACAGATTCCCGGTGTAATCCCATTCGCCATGATAAGTGGTAAACGCGCACTCCTCCCTCGGCATGAAATTTATATTGTGTCGTTCCTCGCACATGATGCACGTCTGTAGAATAGGAATTTGAGATCGATACACCTCTGTGATTGCCTGCGTGATGCTCATTGCGTTGATAACCCGGGCAACGATCTCCAAGAGTCCCTCCAGATGTTTTAACATGCAACTGCTAACGTGTATCCCCGGCATAGTGTGTAGGAACGGAGATGCGAACCCTAACAGCCCTGACAAAACGGCAGCGTCCCGCCGTCGGTCGATTCGGGCCGTCCCAGCCACCCGAGCTCTAAGCAACTGGTGGGCATGGCATATCCGCTCCGACACAGCTATGATCCTCCGATAAAATAGCGTTCTTATTGGTGCTCGTTCTTCTCCGAAACGTGACTTAGGCAGTGCGAGGATGTAATGGGGAAATTTTCCGTGACATTCCGGTTTAACTGCGGGCACGAATTCTGAATCCGACCCCAGCAATGTAATTCGCTCCTCGTCTGGTAATCCTTGTAAAATCAGGGGCTCTACTAGTTCGCTGGTGTTATTTAATGCGCGCAATTGCCTCAATATAATATCCAATATCTGTTGCCTACATATTCGTGCATCCCCTTGGTCCAGCATGTACCTATGTTTTATCACATATGTGTCTATGTGGTTAATCGCGGGGCCCATACCGACCTGGCCAAGTGTCGGTACACTCACCGACGATGTGGACGATTTCAATGCTTGTTCAACTACTTTTGTTAAGTCGACCGGCAATCCGGTTGGGTTAATTCCTAATTCGGCTGCTTCTGTACTTAGCTGACATGTGACAATCTCCGTTCTGATTTCCTGTTGCTGGGTTGCCATTATGTTTGCTTTCTCCGTCCTGTCATTTACCATGGGTGTTACGATCACAACTTTCGAGCTTTTGCTAATTACAATTGGTTCCTCCTTATCCACATTGTTCTCCTCTGGGTTACTGAGTTCCACCTCTTTATCACTATTCACAAATATTAGCTCGAATATCATGACTCTCTATGCTTACAATGTGTTCGGCACTCAGCTCGGGGTTGTCTCCATGTAACCCTAAACCCTTTTCACTCACATGCCGCACAGTTTCTACCCCCGGTTCTACACACATTCCCGTGGTGTCGGTTCCAGCCGACTCAGACTCAAGCACACACATATTCACCTGCCGGTTGAAGCTACTATGCAACGCCAAACGATAACCGCGGCTCCCGACCCGATCGGGCCCTACGGCTCCTACACTTAGGGACCGAACTCTATTCGAATTTGATACTACACATGAATTACAATTTTGAACGGAGCTCGGGCCATCGCGGCGGCTCATTGCCCGACGCCTCCCTTCTCCTGGCCAATGTCCTCTACGGTATTCCCCGGCCTCTAAAGATACTGGGGCAACCATACGCTTTCGAATTTTGAACGGAGTTAGGACAATCGGACTGACCCGTGTTCCGAATGTCTCCATCGCACCTGACCAGTGTCCACGAGCGGCCTTCCCCGGTCGGTTGAAAAGCTACAGGGGCCTCACGCGGCCGCCCTAAATTGGTGGAAGTCAGTTTAGTTAAGTTGGATGCATCCGCTAGGTTAAGTTCATTTAGTTCCTTAGGTTCTCGGTTCCTCGGTAATCCATCCCATCCATTAGGTTCCATTAGGTTCTCAGTATCCGCTAGTCCACTAGGTTCCATTAGGTTCATAAGTTCCTCCGCAGGTTCTTCTGGTTCCGCTTCACATACATAATTTTGAATAAGACTATAGAAATTCGCGGGTTCACCAGGTTGTGCCGTGCCGGCGTTAGAGCCATTGCCAAACACGCGACCCTATTAATCGGCCCCCGAAGTCCGAACGGCGTCTCTCTAGATTCCATTCCATTAGGTTCTCCATCCATTAGGTTTTTAGGTTCCATCCGATGTGCAGCCTCCTGAGATGGGTTACACGTGCCAGCGTTTGTGTCATTGCTTGACACGGATGCCCTATTAATCGGCCCCCGAAGTCCGAACGGCCACCTTCCATATTTCTCACTTTTCACATCAGGATCATTAGGTTCCATTAGGTTCTCGGTTCCCCCTCCCCTCTCACTCCTCTGCTCGGTATCTCGGTACTCTTCATCTCCTCGCGCTGACTTCCTATCGGGATATACAAATAAGTTGGTTGGCCATCCATTATTCACAAGGTCTCGGGTCACACCCTGCGCGCCAGGGGTTGGAAACAACAAAGCCGAGCGCCGTATAGGTTCAGTATTGCTTTGCACTCTATTGTAGTTGAACTCTCCGTATGCAAGTGTTTCCCATTCATATGTTTGATTTGGTTCAATGCCACCCCGCGACCTGATCGCTTGTGACCATTCACGTGGTATGTCCCTACCTGTCTGCAGTGAATTTACTTGATATGCATCTGGTTCTGCTTCAATTTCCTCTGGGTATTCTGGCTCAATTCCGAAACTTGGGCTGTTCTGTTCTGGCATTGCTTCACCTTCAGTGACCATCAGGTTAACTTGCACCGATCGGGTGCCTACGCCAACTCCTGCGCGCTCTTCTAGCGTGGACATTTCATGTCGCATGACGTCTAAGCGGTGTGCGAGCTCAGGATCTACTGCTTTAGCCACTGACATTACGCCGACGTTACGGCGATCAACTCGTTCGTTATTATGTATTGGTGCCTGCGTGGGTCTATTTCGAGGCAGTTCTCCAAACTGATTTGTATTATTCCAACCATTACTAGGTGTACGCGGACGAAACGGTGCGGCTTCGGCCGACAGTGGTTGAAGTGGTGCAGCATAGCGTCGATCGTATGTTGGGTTATATCCGTTATTTCGTTGGTTGTACCCATTTGCGCTGCGCCCGCGGGATCGATTATAATCGGTCTGACCGCCATTGCCATACGTGTTATAATTTGCGGGCTCTGGGCGATAGTATCCTTGCTGCTCATAACCAATGTATTCCCGCTGATTAGCTGTATTGTTCCAATCATCACGTCGCGAGTAGCGTGCGTCAACTCTAGGTTCAACTACTCGATAGCGAGGACGATTATTGTACTGCGGTGGCGGCCTAGCATATTCGACAGCGGGCGGTGGCGGTGCACCGTACGTGTAGGTAGGCACTGCTCGCGTGGCTAAGCGTGTATACTCATTTTGCAATGGATCGTACATGTCCATTCGGAAATACGGGCATTCTCTAGCGAAATGCCCTAGATAGCCACATCGAAAGCATTGGTTTCCTACTGGCGTTGCTGGTGGTATCGCATTTGCGCCTATCTGCGGTGCTCCGTTATTTTGCATCATCGCATTTAGCTGGTGTTGTTCAGTACGCTTGTCTAGTAGATCAATGAGCCGAGCGATAGTAGCATCGCTGCCGGCTGTAGTGCGCTTGTTCTCATCGAGTGCCTCACGTATTTGGTCTACTAGCTGGTTATTTTCACCTCCCTGTGTCATGTAATTAACTGTTTTAGACCGGCTGCTTTTACGAACCGGCACTCCGATAATATCCTTTTGGGACGCTATAATGGCGTCCTCCTTGTACTTGAGCTTATCCATCATGTGTTTGAAAGATGGATAAGTTTTCCCTATTACGCAAGATTTCAGCTCCTTCCTCAGTCCTTGTCGCAGAAATTTCTGTAGTAGCGCGTCACGTTGCTCGCCTTCGACCTCCGGGAATGCCTTGTCCACGAGGTTTTGGAGGTCAAGTCCGTACATAGCGACTGATTCTCGTTCTCCCTGTATGCGCATGCGTAGCGTGATTAGTGCGTCTTCGTCGCGCTGCGAGGAGGAATACATGAAACCCATGTTGTAACAAAGGGCTTCGTACGTTTGTTTCTGGCAGTCCGGGAAGCTTTCGTATATCTTAAGCGCTTCCCCCTTTAATACAGTCGGGAAACAGATGAGTTTCTGTTCTAATGTCCACCCGTTTGCGTCCGTCAAGTTGTCGTAGGTGGCTAGCCATGCCTCAAAGTCCTGTCCGTCAGCTCCTGAAAACTGTGGGATGTCGCCCACCTGTATGATTGGTGCCGTTGTGGTCGTCCGTTCCATTAGCTGCTGTAGGATTGCTACTAGTGGGTCTCCTGATACAGTGGGGCTGGGTCCATTTGTACTACCAGCCGTGGTGGCCGTGCCACCTCCTACATTTGTTGTTGACGTGCCGCTAATCGGCGTTCTATTTGCGCTCGCTGGTAACGACATTTTTGAATTCCGAATTATCAATATTCCCTATTTGTTTTGAGCTGTTGGGCGTCCGTAACTCAAACCTGACTTGAGCACGGATGTTAAATGTATAATCAGATATACGTGTTTACTTTATCGCGGAATTTCTACTGTCAAGTAAACGTCACTGTACCTGTGTGCCTATTCCTTAAGTATGTGACTGGTGGTGTGAACTTTTCGCCTCGCTTCAGCCAAACCAGTTGTTCGAAAATGAAGTTCTAGCGCTTAATTCTCAGGTCGACTTGCTTATCCTCAATCAATCTCCACAATTATTAACTCAGCCGAATAGGACCAACTGTATAAACGCTATCCCCCTGATTGTGTCAGTTGCTATTAATTTTGGCCTACTTGGTTCACAATTTCTCGTGATTGACCAAAGCCCCGAAGGTCTGTTAAAAGTCGGCTACAGCACGAAACTTTCCGGACCAAATCTACGACGCTAGTTAATCATACGATAGGTTCCGTGGGATCCCACTGAGAGGCGTTGATCAAAATTGGCTCACTTGAATTGGAGGTACGTGTGTATATACGGATTATCAACAGAGCTTATACCAACATACTTGTAAGCACCACATTTGAGATTAAACAATTAAACTAAACGAAAATCCTGTAATAAACTCAACAAAAACGTCTACTACAATTATAATATCAAATTGTAAAGATACTAACAAGTACTGACCATGGTGTAACTGTCCCTCAATGTCTTTAGCACTTGCTTCACTTCGATAGTTCTATGGCTTTTGAGGCGGTGCCAACGCGCGTGGTACACTGTGGTAACTGATTTGTCACGACCCGTGAACGTAACGTCCGATTTCGGCAGGTGTTCACACTGGTAGATTTGTCGCAGCCGAATCAATGACGTATTAAGCAGGTAGGCACGAAAACGTCACGTTTGAAATAAATCGTCCTTCCGGCGGTAAGATAAATAGTTCCGTCGACCGTTAATTGCGGTGCTATTTCGCAACGGTCGATTCGATGCGGCCGGTTTGGCAACGTATTGAGTTAATCCGAAACTGTCCCGGTTGAAATAAATCGTCCTTACGACGGTGACGGCAAGCGGTTCAGTCGACGGGCAAAATAAGCTGCCAAAAGTTCGTTGATCTCCACGTCAAGTTCAGATATGATCGCGAGCCGATAATACTGTCAACCAAAGATAACCAACACGCCACTAATAGTAACGAAATTATCGGTAAAATTAATACTTCCCCTTTTCACAATATCGTTAAGTTTCCTGAAACATTGGCCTCTAAATCGCTACCATGAAGTACACACAACGCCATTCACGTTGACGCCTCGTGAGCCCCGTTCCATAACTGTACACTCCGTTCCTTCTGCTGAACAAACACATCCCTAGGCACTCAACACTACTTATGCCATCCCAACTAGTGTGGTCCACAAAGTGCGGCGGCAGGCAATGCATACCGAGGAATCATTTTGAGACAACAGAAACGGCCCCGTCGCAGTGGGCAGACCAGCTGTAATTGGTTGAGCGAAATACCAGCCGCCACGACAACCCTGTGGAACACACCAGCTAGTGACAACGACTTCTTGTTCACCTGTATAAACACAGCCTCTTAGTTGTATCACCTATGATGACAGTTGTAAAACAAATTTCCAGACTCAGAATAGAATATCATTAATGAAAATGTATCACATACTTGTCCTCCACTTAGGTAATTAGTCTAGCAGTACCATACCATGCGAGAGGTCCAAGTCTGATGCCTAACTAATCTGAAAAGAAGCATGATGGCTATCCTATCCTGAAAGTTCATTGACGCCTCACGGCGTGGCCCCCACTTTATTATGTACTAGGACCAGTTCTGGCCCTAAGGGATCCCAGCTGCACCACTATTTTCTCAGCGTGTGGTGCCCGGACAACCCCGGCTTCCACGACTCCCCGGTGATCTATGCGATGACCTAAGGGAACCGCTTAGCTTAGCAGGCTGCCGGCGGGTTTACCAGGGTGTTTGGCCTGGCCCCTATATCGGCCCACGTGTCTAGTGGCATGAAGGTCCCCCGAGGGAGAGTCAACCCTAAGCCTGCTCACATGTAATAAGGCTGACTCGCCTTTCCCTCATTATCCACTTAATCCCCTAAGCGGGGTTCTCTGGTCCTAGTGTAGCATTGGCGAGACTCCCCATTGGTGTGTCCCTGTGCACTATTGTCCCGTTTCTAATCTGAGAGCGTTGCACAACCGTCCCGAAACCCAGACTATAAGCACGTGACGATCCTCAAGGTCCTAGGGGAGGTAGGTTCTCCAAATTTTGATTACTTGTGATAACGCAGAGGGCACTGAGGCGAGGGCCCCAGTCCCTTGAATGTTTCACCTATGATTACTAGTGTTATCTATTGTGAGGTGGGTTATGCGGAGCAATGGCCAACTATGTCTGACTCGCAGCGGGGAACTTATATTGGCGGGTCACTTAGATTCAAAGTCCTTAAGAGTCTCAGTTGAAATGTTTCCTCAAACTTTCTCTTGGGTCAGAAAATTAGTAAAACTCCGAACTGCTTTAATAAATTGCACACGGTTCAACTCGTTTACTGTTGAAGCCCATTTTATATTATTCACACACTACCAACACCGCCCAATCGGGGCGTAATACAACCTATATACAACATTTATATTGCGATGGTATTAAAGTCGGGTACCCTGCAAGATACCCTGAGGCACATACTACATCCCTTTTCTCTTTTAACTTCGAGACCCTTAGAATTTTTCGATCGAAGTGAGCCGGGCAGATTTTGAATAAAAAAATGGAAAAGGGCTCGTTTCCCGGAAATTCCCCAGTTGTACTCTTCCGTCGAGTGGACAACTGGTTACACATTTAGCCGTAATGATTTATCCTTCGAGAACTGTGAGCAATGGACGAAAAGCGGCACTGAAGGTCCAAAATTTTCGGGCAACCATGACAGCGACTGGTGCGGTCAGCGAACGGCCTGACTAATTAGAAACTCGCTCCCAGAGGGTTCCGGGAGAGGGTGCCGACATAGATTTTCCCCGTTGTTGCACGGTTAGAAAACCTACGTCCCACCAAAATTTAATACGTTTCAGTCCACCGCCAGCCCCAGTCTCTGTTTCGCTCTATGCTCAGCAAGCGTCTCTTAAAAATTTTCACGGGCGGGTCCGTAACCGTTTGCATCGCAAATTTACCAAAAGTAATGGGAACACAGCGAACGAATGGGGATTCGACGCTGTAGCTCGATTTCATACAATTGGGGACAACGCGTGTCACCCACGGATGCAAGCGGCCACGTCCTCAGTCTTACTCCCGTTATCCCTTATAATTTTGGCTGAATCCTTTTTCGTTGAAGCAACTGTTAACCAAATCTTAGGAGAATTGTTTCCTTCAACCTGCGTACCAAACTTAGCAGTAGCCGAGACAGCCACGGTTCGCCACCCACTGATGATGAACTACTACTTCCTGCTAGGGGAAGGGTAGAAAGTAGTCTGGACCCCCCTTGACCTGCCGAAACGACACGTCAGGGAGCTACAGAGGCTTTCGATCAAGGGCTGAAGCTCCCAGGGCTCCCGGTCACCGTAGCCGCACGACTTGGGGTGCCTGGGGTTTTCCAATTTTTGTGAAAATTAACGCGGTCCCAAATTTGTAGAAAACCCGCGTGGTATCGCTCGAGAAATGTCAAAACCGCGACGAAGATCGCGACCGTCTCGAACTTCCTAGGAATTTTGAAAAAACACTTATTCGCTCTTCTGCGTCCTACAAAACTTTTCAAGGACAAGTGCTGTCGCATTAAGATGAAAATTTTGATCACTCCCCGGACCGGTAAACGAAGAGAAATGTCCGGGGAGCGGGGAACCAGTCGAGAAGCAATGCGAGCATCGATTTTGAGTAAATTTTTGTTCAATTTTGCGAGTTTTAACGGGGCCGGCCCCTTACGGACGCGCGGAGCATCCTTCCGACGCTCCAACGCCCGCAAGGGCGGCCCTTGGTAAAATCGAAACAAGTATCACAACCAGGGGAGGCTCTCCACCGTGGGGGCACGGCGAGAAACCACCCCTGGTATCGTTAGCCGAAAAAGAAAAAAAGCAGTAAGCCTAGCAAGCATTAATTTTAAAACGGCGACAACCGCCAATACAAAACTCTGAAAACTCGAATGGCTCCGATTGGGGAATCGGGCAGTCTCCTTTTATACCTAGCCCGAACCCCCCCGTGTTTTACTTTGCTCTTAGAAGTTCGCCGCAGTAAGGCCCCTTAGGTTTACCGACTGTTCAAAATAAAATAAAGCAACGTATACACTAGCAATTAAAACAATCTACACTGGCAATCAAACAATCTATACATCGGCAGACCCGGCAGTAGCACCACGACAGACGAAAACACATTTTGTTTTGGTGTACGTTGGTCAAACAATACGGCCATAAGAAAAGTCGCCGCCAGCTCTAACCAAATATAACGTGTAGTGGCCGAAGCTTGCCAGAGAACCCCAAAAACAACCTAAACCTCGCGCTGGTCGGCGCGAGGTTTTGAAAACGATGAAATATATCAGCGCTTCGGGCGCTTCTAATGACTTAAAGTTTTTTGTTAATTTTGTTATATTTCAGAAACGGAAAGGAGTAGGCGGCCGGGGGCGGGATCGTATCCATGCCCTGACTGGTCGCCTACTTAAGAGACCCTTAGTTTTAATGTAATTCCCCTAGGAGGCCCGTTGGAGGCGGTTTTATCCTTACAGAATGATAAAATTTTGGCTCCCAACGGAGCTGTGAGGATCCCGTGAAGATTCGTTGGGGCGGGCGGCCCCCGGTTTCGGTGAAATGGTTAGTATAGGGCCCGGTTAAGGTACAGGGCTTGAAAAATCGTGGAGTTTTGGTTTCAGACGTAGTGATTTAGGGCCCTAAAGTGCGAGAGTTTAAACGCTGGATTGGGGATCCATAAGTACTTACGGCTTGGGATTGAATTGACCCAGATGAGTGGTTTTGAATCCTTATGGGATCCTGATGATAGTTTAATGTCCCCCTTTCTGTTGGAACTCTGTAAAAACCCTAAAAATTTCGATTTATTTATACCCTTTGAAAAATGAAACTTTTGTCGCTTTGGGTCAGCCTTATGTCTTGCTTCATGCATTCACTTTGTCCCGTGCCATACAGAATGCATGTCCTTTTCCGCTGGCGTGTCAGGATAAGCTCGCGAGCCCCAGACTATGGTAAAAAGCAAAATGTGTTTTGTCGCATGGGATTTTGTACGACGCCCCGTCCCATCCTGACACCCGGACACATATACAGTAGACATTGTATTATCGCGCAACAACTACAGACACGTTATTGTTACGGATGCGCACCGGAATCGACCCCCTGGGGCACCTAATCAATAAAACTGTTGAGTCGATTGGTGATAGAAACGTGAAGTCTTCCCCCTTGTCCCCGGCCGATTCGACTACGCATCCGTACAGCACTACGACACCAATAAATTGCACAAACGTTTTATTATTTATAAAACCATAATCACCTGGGATCGATCGGATACTGTAACTATGAGATTTTGATTCAATTTTGGTGCGTAATCACCCCGGGCACCCCGGGCTGGTGGAGCGTGATTATGCATGTACAGAATACAACACAATATTTTTATTGTTTTTCAGCACAAATAACACAAATATCAATGATACATCCATGAATCCTTGTATCATGCTCTACCGGTATCTGATCGCCCGTTATCCGTTGAATTTTGAGGCCTTTATGGCCTGGTTTCGAATATTTAAGATTCCGCGTAAAAACTCGGGCTGTTACATATTACCAAACGTACGACGCTGGCATTCGGTATTAAGCTGGGTTCCAGCCGGTATAGTTTGTGATATGGTGAAGTAAGAATTATATAAAGTTACTAAGTACTACATGAATGGGAAAATTTGTGCTATTAGTTATTATGGTGACCAGTTGTACAAAGAATGGGAAAGTATAATCCCTAACTAAATTTTAGTACGGTTTCTAGCCTATGTAATACTAAACATCTAAAATCCTCGCTATCTTAAGCTAAACGCGTGTCATTATCAACATGTCTTGAGCCCAGTCCGCCTAGAATTAATTTAGGTACTAAAAAGGTATATGTAAAAAAGAGCAAAAAATTATCTGTTAAAGGAAGCAAAAAAGGTGGGGTTAAAAACCGGTCAAATATTTTAAAAGAGATTTTTTTAAATTTTTTTCTAACTTGTAACTTTTGTAACTTAGTCCTACTGGTCATATGCGGGTGAGTACGCTCATTTTTTTTCTCAAAAATCAACTGCTGTTTGTTGGTAACCTGAGAACAGCGCTTTCAAATCTACTAACGGTGATCTCCAGGCACTTACAGAACAAGTGTCTCCTGCTGCAGGAACTGGGGGAACCCCCACACCGTAGGGCAGGTTCCAGTCTGAGTGAGTTTGCTCAGTCAGACCGACCCAGCACTGACCAGTGCAGGCAGTACGACAGGGGTTGGGAACAAGCAGGATTGGTTGGGTGGTCATAGGGGAGATCTTATATTGCTTCCATGCTTTTGTTGGAACCTCTGTAAAAAATCCTAAACCTTAGACTTTAAGCACTGCTAGCGTGGTTTAGATATGTAACAACCCTATGCCTTCCCGTTTAGCAATAAATTGATCATGTGAAGCCGGGGGACGTATTAAGTCGTGAACCCCAAACGCGACGGGCCAAAGCCCTTAACTTAACTTCACACGAACAAATTTATTTCCTCCTTAGTTAAATTAACTTATTTTCTGAGTTTTTGCTACTGCCCTAAACTCATTGTTCTTTTCTGCGAACATCCCCCGAGGGTTGGCAAGGCCTAAGCCTAAGATATAATACGCTGGTGGGAAAATATTATTCTCCTACGTCACATAGTAGGTTTACGTGTGAAGCTAATTGATGTGTTGTTTGTTTGTTTACCTTTTTCTTCTGTGCAATGTTGATGTACGTGGTTGATTGTTTGGCACATATATTCTTTTGTATGTATTCATGAATTTTGTGTATGAATGTACGGCAAGTGTGTTCAAATCGCATAAAAATTTGTGTATTTTATGTATGAGTTTTTTACCACAGTGAGCCTTAGTCGCTGGTCGGAGAAAATTCAACCCAAAACTGGACAGGGGGGATGGTTTGGGCATATACGGATTTTGATGCCAAATACCATAGGGCACGCGGTAGACTATCTATACCAAATTTGGCATCATTTGGCCTACCCATTAAGAAGTTACGGGCCTCATCCCCTCAGTAATTTCTGTTCCTAATAATTGTATAAATTATAAAAATTATTAAGATTAAGAGAGTGTAAAACAATTAAAAATTGTAAAATTTGTGTGCCAGGGCTATAGTTTAGGTACCTATCGGATTTGAGTGTCAGCCCTGGGTGCCTTAACTATTACACTTACATTAGCGGAAATGTAAGTGTATTTCTGTTGGATTTCCCAAATTTTGTTTTGAGTAAATTTCATAAAAAGATATTCTCTAACGCGCAAATTTTCGCTTAAGTTTGGGAGCGGATTTCTCAATTCCAAGAATTTCTACTTCTTAACTGTGTAAACCTTGCTTTAGAGAAATTCCTAGGTTTCTGGTCCGGGATAAAAGTTTATTTAAGCTCACGCGCGCTAAGCTTAGGAATTCATTTTCCGTCAATCGATGAACAAGTTAGCGTGCGAATTTCACTGTAAATCGTTGCAATCGGAGAATTACGTGTGTATCCTGTTATAACGTAAGTATCTGTTCTGTGTGTTATATGTGTTTATAATTTACATGGTGGTTTGGTTTAGTAAAATACGGGCAATAATACACTCGACGAGAACCCACACGAAATACATATTACCTGCCTTGTGAACAAATAAACCCCACAAATAAAGTAAAGAAGCAATAGAGCTTAACGTTGTAAACTGGCTTTTGTCAGACTGTACCAATTTGAGTAACCTTTAGTCTTAGGTAGGACTCACGCGGGCTACATTTTGGTGCCGCAAGCCTGGAACGAAGAGCTCTTAGTATTAGAACATTTTTGAATTAAACACTGGATAGTGAAGATTCTGAGGCCCTAATCGAAAAGGTTTATAGACGTTATACAGGTGGCCCCCGTGAGTTAAAAACGAGATTAAGCCAGCTGACTCCCATAAACATGACGGGGGGCATTGGTGGAACACCTGGGGGTTCTCAGTCCAATAATACATTTGACGAGAACCCACACGAAATACATATTACCTGCCTTGTGAACAAATAAACCCCGCAAATAAAGTAAAGAAGCAATAGAGCTTAACGTTGTAAACTGGCTTTTGTCAGACTGTACCAATTTGAGTAACCTTTAGTATTAGGTAGGACTCACGCGGGCTACATTTTGGTGCCCCATGCCTCAGTCCGAGAATCGTGTCATGGAGAATCGCTTTGGTTACAGGGCAATAGAGATAAAAAATATTCCATTATATGCCGGAATCTTTGGGGACGACTTTGAAGAGTGGCTGGGCACATTTGAGAGAATAGCTCTGGCAAACGAATGGTGCCATGGTGAAATGGCTCGACAGCTACCTGGGTATTTGCGAGACGAAGCGGCGCGGAAATGGGAGTCTCTTCCACCAGGAGTACAGAAGAATTATGAGTTGGTAAGAGCGTCGCTCAAGGAATTCTTAATTTCTAAGGAAACAGCTAACCAATATAGTATACAATTACGTACGCGGTCCCAAGGTTCCAAAGAACCGATGGAAATCTATGCGAGAGATATAGAACGACTGGTGAGAAAGGCTTATCCAACTATAGACGCGGAGAGCAGAGATCGTATAGCCATGGACAATTTCTTAAATGGACTTAAAAATTCGATTAAGAGGTTTGTAATGACTTCTAACCCTACTTCTATGCAGGCGGCTATCTCTAGGGCATGTGAGCAGGAATGTTACGAGCGGATAGAGGAGCCTTTAGATCCCGGTGGTTCAAAATTGGAAGCGATGTTCATCAATACAAAGAAAACTGACAATCTAAATAGCTTAGAGTCAAAAATGGAAGATATGATGAAACTGAATCGTGAGTTATTGCAAACTGTGTTAAGTCTTAAAGATAAAGCAGACAGTAATTCTAATAATGCTATTATTCCACAAAATAGAGCAAGAATGACTAATGATGGCCGAAAAATATGTGATTTTTGCAGAAGACCGGGTCATATCAAATTCAATTGCCCACAGCGCCGTCAAAACTTTTCATCAAATTTTTCTTTGGGCAGATCACCTCAAAATTACTGGCCGCCAAATAGGGCTCCACGGCCATTTTGGCCATCCCACACTACACCTAATAATAATGCGGAGAGGTCGATAAATAGTTGGAGATTGCCTGCACCGCAGACAAATCAATGTAGAGGAACCACAACGAGATACTCCTGGTCGAGAGAAAGCTCTCATCTGCCTGATCAACGGACATATGTAGAACAATGTGATGATTGGAGAATGGAAATCTCCCGCTTGAGAGAACAAAATGAAAGGTTGGTTAACAGGATTACAGATGGTGAAACTGCAAACCAACCTTCACACTCAGCCATGATGTGTCACTTCCAAAATTTAGAATGTGAAACTTCAGAAAACGAGATATCTCTAGTCATGACTCGCTATGACGACAATCATTGTTACGATGGTGTGCAATATAATATTACTACTCGGAATAAACCTCTAGAGAGATCACATGACGAAAAAGTATATCACGGAACCAATATAAATCCGTTGCTTTTGACTGAGCTGTACAGGAAATACGATGCAAGGGATATTCATTTTCCTCCTAACCCCTGGGAAGGTGTTTTGTTGTTTTCTGTAGACGAATCTATTTTATCAGAATTTTATTTTAGTTACATATCCGAAAACAGACATATGGCGGTTGCCTCGGTTCGTAATGAAGAAACTCAGGTCACGACAGCAGAAATGACCATGAGTCCTCGTTGGGCCCCTCGTCGTGCTTATCCGGAGCGCAGAGATATATGTCCGGGGGAAAAGCATCGCGCTGTTGTAGAAGCAGCAGAAGATCCAAAGTGTATCTGTGTATCATTGGTTAGGGAAAAATGTTTCCTGGATCTAATAAACGCTTGTCTTCCCGTAGTGGATGAACTGATAACCCTTAAGCGTAATGAAGTGTGGGTTAAGAAACGTGTCGTAGTAGTAATGGCTGGCCAAGCTTTACGAGGTGAGGTTACATCAATTCCAGGGCCCCAGGAGTATAATGTTTGGCTGGTGGATGTAGGTCGGGGTAACCTATGTGGACTGGACCAGATATTCGAAATGCCTCGGCACCCGATATTGGTTAATACCCCTCCGCAATGCTTCCAGGTGGAATTAAACAACATCATGCCGCCACATGGATGCTTAAACTTCGAGCCATATTCATACAGTTTTCTACAGCGTCTCGTGAATCAAGAGGTGCTTTTACGTTTTGCCTCGTCAGGTGTCATGGATAGTCACATTGTCGATACGACATTGAGGCTCCGTAATGGTGTGAGTGAGCTACTCGTTGCCCACGGGCAGGGTCAGTACGACAACATCGAGTCCGCACATCCGCAGCGAACTAAACTGTCAGATATGCTATCAGTAGACGACATTGCGATTCTACGACATAATACCCGAAGGATGGTTGATTACCACTGTCTATCGTGTTACTCCGTAGGCGTCATAGTGTTCGTTGAGGCCTGGTTGGATAAAGAAATCGGAATTCCCCAAGCTGGGTTTTGCCTGGATTGCCGACACGAGTGGTGTCATATGCCTCCGGAGAAAACGTCGGCACCAGTGTTACAAGCTTCGGAATTGGTCGCCAAAGACCCCGATTTTAGCAAACCTACCCGAGCTCAAATGATTGGAGTGGACAGAACGCAACCAGAACCACTTTGTAAGGTAAGGCTTCGAAAGAGTCTAAGTGAGGGAGAATCTACAAAAATTGCTGAACTCATGAGAGGGATCTGTTATGAATGTGTGTGTGTGAGTGCACATGATATATGTAAGGATACTCAAATGTTATACCTTTCAGGTGAAACTGAATCGCGGATAGATAAGTCTTTCCATAACTTATATGGAGTCTTAACCTTTTTCGGTAAAAGCAACATATTGTCGAATCATTTTCCGGCAACGTTGAATATCAACGGTAAGTGCTTTAATTGTACTGAACAAAATTTATTTGTTTTTCCAATGTTGTCATGCTCAAGATTTCAAGGCGGCCATCGACATAATCGAAGAAGTATGCCCCAAGAGGCGGAAACAAATTCCGAAACAATCCTCCGATGTGCAAAAAAATAGGCAAGTCTGGATCTCGTCCGGAATGGCTTGGAAAGTGATGTTATATGCTAATACTATGAAGTTTCAGCAGAATAAAGATTTGACGAATTATCTGCTAAAAACTGGAAATAAATACTTGGTCGAAGCAAGTCTTAATAAAACATGGGGATTTGGGCTGGTTGCTACAGATAGAAATATCTGGAGTGTTGAAAGTCATACTGGGAAGAATTGGCTTGGTAAAATCCTAATGTACATCAGGAGAAAATTGCGTAGTAGAAAGGTCGACAGTGTCCAAGGTATCTATGGAAATAGATATGGGCATTGTTTAGGTAATTTCTGTGTCTATACAGGTAGAATTAATCTTAATAATATTAATCTACGTCGTATCCCGCTAATATTGGGCAAACTTTCGGGAAAGATACCAGTAGAAATTTTGCATGATACTGGTTGTAATATATGTCCGTATTTCATCCTGGCACCATTCGTTCGCCAGGGCTATTCCCTCAAATGTGCCCAGCCAATATTCAAACTCGTCTCCGAAGTTTCCGGCATATAATGAGAATATTTTTATCTCTATTGCCCTGTAGCCTAAGCGATTCTCCATGATACGATTCTCAGACTGAGAACCCCCAGGTGTTCCACCAACGCCCCCGTCATGTTTACGGGACTCAGCTGGCTTAATTTCGTTTTTAACTTACGGGGGCCACCTGTATAACGTCTATAAACTTTTTCGATAAAGGCCTCAGAATCTTGACTATCCAGTGTTTAATTCAAAATGTTCTAAAGGTATGAGCTCTTCTTCCAGGCTTGCGGCACCAAGTTGTTATTTCTGAGTATTTAGTATTAGAAAATGGCTTTGAATTATTAATGGACTTTAAATTATAATGAATTTAGGTTAAAACTAATGATTGCAACACTACTGCACTTTGCATAATACATGATATATCAAGACTATAAAATTTTGGGGTTTTCAGATGTGAAGGGATATGAGTGAATTTTGAGATTTATATAAATTTAATATATTTTATATATTTACAGATAATTACATAGCTAGTGTATAACATATATAGTAGGACATATATTAGTTTACGTACTCATACGCTCATATGCCATGCCGAGGGCGACAGGGAATACCAGGGCGGCGTGGGGGCGGCCTTTATTAGAAAGAAAAAGAAAAATTTTAGGGTGAAAAAGGCACCAGCCCCAACACGCCGTAAGTTCGAATATTTAACTGCTGCTACGTTTATTCCGATTACCAAGGCCTTGATTCGACCGCGGCTAGAATATGCCACATGTTGCTGGTGTCCGCACTACAATAGATTGCAAAATTTTGGAAGATATTCAACGCCGCGCCAAAAAGCTCGTATTCCGCCTTTCAGGGCTCGAATACCACGACCGCTTGAAATGTCTTAAGCTTCAAACCTTGAAAATTCGTCGAGTACGAGCAGACCTCATAATATTGTATAAAATGGCTCACAATATGGTTGACATTCCACTAGACCACTTCTTCATAGTCACAAACTCTGACCGTTTGCGGGGACATTCTTATAAACTTAAAAGTCGGTTCATTCCTCGTACGAACACTGCCCGTTACAGTTTTTGTTGTCGATCAGTCAGACTGTGGAACAATTTTTTAAATAACATTATCACTGGTCCATCACTGATATCATTCAACAGGTTGCTACAGGCTTCGGGGGCATTACCAGATCTTTGATGCCACTCTGTCTATTTTCAGGAACAATATCCCCAACGAATTCTCACATAAAGCCGTACAAACGGCTTGCCTATGTCAGGAATCAACAACAATCTCCACTAATCTTTTGCTGTCGGACAATGGCACCATCAGGTGCGTATACAAAACACGACCGCCGCAACCCAATATGACACGACATTGATTAGCTATGTAACCAATCAGTAAAATATAAAGCTAAAAATTAATTAACACATAAAACTGTAAGCGAAGGTATAAGCAACCACAATGGCTGACAAACCCAACAAGCAATGCTCCCTAACCGTTCACTCGCCCTGGCTTTCTCGCTCGCCACTTGAGGCCGAAACTTTTACGTATTATTAGGGACTATTACATCTGATACGGCATCCCCTCTTAATACCAGGATTTTATGGACGATTTTATTGAGGAAAAACTAGTATTACATACTAAAGTAATTAATTAGAGCTCTAAATTACTATTTGTGCAGCAATTCTTTATCCAAGCGCCACTAATATAAATAAATTGCTCGAGAACACCATTCAAGACCAACAAGGATACGCTTCTGGGCTACCTACAAGCTGTGACATCTACTTAGAAACAAGAGTATTGGTGTTTCCTTGCATAGATGTTATCGAGGAAGCCGAGTATAAGTCTTCCTTTTTCATGAGTACCGCCGACGAAGCCGAGTATAGGGCGTAGTTAATCCATTAAAACAATAAAAACCGAAAGAATACTAGGCCGGTGTAGTCTTTATAACACTGGTTATCGATAAGACAACATTCTGGAAAACCTGTCTCGTTATAAGGTAACGAATGTATGCTAGTGCAGGTAAGCACTAGCTAAGCAATCTTCGACACTAACCAACATCAAAAACAATATTAGTACAATGCACGGAGTAACCACACGAAGAATCCCTGCTGCCGACCGTTTCACTTGTAAAGACAAAACTAATAATAAAACAAAAACTTACTAAAGCGTAATTTAGCTAATAATAGAAAAGAATTGAAATTATATATTAGGTAAATAAACAATAGCAAAATTTATAAAACTTTGTGAATTTTAACAACTTAAAATTGCGGATCCATATAATGATTGAATTTGTAAAAATAAAAATTTTGTGAAATTTAGGACCTTGGAACCCCGGTAGCCTAGGGAAGCCCTAGCACGTACAGCTGATCACGTAAATCGTAAAGATTCGGATTTAAATTCAAAATTCATTTTCCAGATTAGCTAGGTAATGAATACAACAAAATTAAATAAAAAATAAACGATAACATAAGTCATGTAGTTCGCCACCAAGAATACTGTAAAGCTCGTAAACGCTTAGTCAAGCAAACCGGAAGTAAATATATATTCGCTACAACTGAATGGCAGTCTCATCCAGACTCCCCAAATTCAAGCAAAGTTGACACCAAACTCTACCGAGGAAAAATATGTCTGATGAAAACAGTAACTGAACAAAGCTAACACATGCTAGCTATTAAAATAAACGAGTGCTAATTATGTAAATTAGCACGAAAAGAACGAAAACAAGGTAACAGAAAAGAAAAGCCAGGAGAGGGAGGGATATAACAAGGGATTTGGTGACCAATTCGGGGTTGTTAGGATTTTTGGGGATTTTGGGGCAGTTGGGACCGGAAACCCACCTGGTAGCCTAGTAAAACCCTTACAGGTTTGACGTTAACTATGTATATGTTTTACTAGCTAAGTATTTTCACTGATATATAATATCTTTAAGATTGCGAAAAATTTTATAGTCTTGATATATCATGTATTATGCGAAGTGCAGTAGTGTTGCAATCATTAGTTTTAACCTAAATTCATTATAATTTAAAGTCCATTAATAATTCAAAGCCATTTTCTAATACTAAATACTCAGAAATAACAACTTGGTGCCGCAAGCCTGGAAGAAGAGCTCATACCTTTAGAACATTTTGAATTAAACACTGGATAGTCAAGATTCTGAGGCCTTTATCGAAAAAGTTTATAGACGTTATACAGGTGGCCCCCGTAAGTTAAAAACGAAATTAAGCCAGCTGAGTCCCGTAAACATGACGGGGGCGTTGGTGGAACACCTGGGGGTTCTCAGTCTGAGAATCGTATCATGGAGAATCGCTTAGGCTACAGGGCAATAGAGATAAAAATATTCCATTATATGCCGGAAACTTCGGAGACGACTTTGAAGAGTGGCTGGGCACATTTGAGAGAATAGCCCTGGCGAACGAATGGTGCCAGGATGAAATACGGACATATATTACAACCAGTATCATGCAAAATTTCTACTGGTATCTTTCCCGAAAGTTTGCCCAATATTAGCGGGATACGACGTAGATTAATATTATTAAGATTAATTTTACCTGTATAGACACAGAAATTACCTGCACTATGCCCATATCTACTTCCATATATACCTTGGGCACTGTCAACCTTTCTACTACGCAATTTTCTCCTAATGTACATTAGGATTTTACCAAGCCAATTCTTCCCAGTATGCTTTTCAACATTCCATATATTTCTATCTGTAGCAACCAACCCACATCCCCATATTTCATTAAGACTTGCTTCGACCAGATATTTATTTCCAGTTTTTAACAGATAATTTGTCAACTCTTTATTTAGATGAAACGTCATAGTATTAGTATATAACGTTACTTTCCAAGCCATTCCGGACGAGATCCAGACTTGCCTAGTTTTTTGCACATAGGAAGATTGTTTCGAAATTAGTTTCTGCCTCTTGGGGCATACTTCTACAATTATGTCGATGGCCGCCTTAAAATCTTGAGCGTAACAACATTGGAAAAATCAATAAAATTGTTCAGTACAGTTAAAGCACTTACCGTTAATTTTCAACTTTGCCGGAAAATGATTAGACAATATGTTGCTTTTACCAAAAACGTTAAGACTCCACATAGGTTATGGTAAGGTTTATCAACCCGTGTTTCAATTTCACCTGAAAGGTATGAGATTTGGTTATCCTTACATATATCATATTCACACACACACCCACATTCATAACAGATCCCTCTCACGAGTTCGGCAATTTTTATAGAATCTCCCTCACTTAGGTTTTTTCGAAGCCTTACATTACAAAGTGGTTCCGGTTGCTTTCTGTCCACTCCAAGCATTTGAGCTCGGGTGGGTGTGCTAAAATCGGGGTCTTTGGTGACCAGTTCCGAAGCTTGTAACACCGGTGCTGGCATTTTCTCCGTAGGCATATGACACCATTCGTGTCCACAATCCAGACAAAACCCAGCTTGGGAATTCCAATTTCTTTATCCAACCAGGCCTCAACTAAACTAACCAAGTAGGTTACACTGATTGCTTTATATAATTCATTTTGGCTTTGTCAAATTCATCAAAAACTGCAACATGATCATGATTCAATTCACCAATACTTGCAAATATTTAGACTGAGGACAGAGAGGGGGCAGGGACTGACACCTGAGGGATGTATGGTGACGATAAAAGAAACTATTCTAGTCTAATTCTGGCTTGGAAATATTTAACACCTTTTTTAAACCAGAATTTGAGTATCTGGTTTAGGCCAACAGTATCTGCATGTGCCGTGTGAGCAAAATGGAACCAAATATTCCAATGCCATAAATGATAACGGTAAAATGTGTAGCAATTTCTGTCGGTTTGGGCAATATTGAAACAATTCTTAAAATTACAGACCATACTGCACAGAATGTCAAAATTTAAACCCAGTACCGCCAGTAAGTAGCAAGTTGAAGTAAGTATAGCAGTACCTACGCGATTATGAGCAAAAAATTGATTGATTTTGCATTATTCATTTGTCAAACGAGTGTTACGTTCACGCAACTATTATAGCTTCTAGTGCAATATCCCAATTCACTGTATTGTGATTCATATAGACGAAAACAAACTCGTCTTTATTTTGGCTCAAAACTGTGCGGTTTTAATCTGTGCTCTCAGAAAAATAACGTAATACAATGTGAAATGATTAAGCCCAATCAGTGGTAAAATTACGGATATCCTCCCATCCAGAGCTGTAACTTTTTGGGGTCGGTATCGAAATGCATGCCGTTCTCGACAAATCCTAAGCTATAGCCTAATCTTCGTATCTTATACAACACTTAGAAGTAATGCGACAGTAAACTTAACTCACGTCCATCAACAATGCTATTTTGCTATTTCGGTTAAAAATCTGTTACCGAACGATTTTTGGTAAACCGCAATCCGGCACAAAATTGTTCGCGAATACACAGCTCTGCGATAGTAATCCTGCAAATTTGTGCTCGCGAAAATTCAACGAAAATTACCGATATTTTCCGAACGAAAATCTATCAGATTTGGATCGCTGGCTTTGTACGCGAGCACTGCTAGCTAAACCACGGGACCGACTAATTTGGGACGTCACTATTACGTTAAATTTGTTTGCGAACAGCGACAAATACAAATAAAAAACTGATAGGCATTAGATAACAGTTTTGACTGAAAATTCAAAATCGTCAAAATCTGTTATAACATAAGGTGAAATTGTTGGTACTTATTTCTGATTTTGCCAGCTTTCTGTTATCGAAAAGCCGATGAAATTTCGGCATTTGTTCTGAGGCATGACTGTCCTAAATCCCACCGAATCCACCTACTTTTTCTAACGATATTACGTCGAGGCCTTAAATAGAGTGATATGGGCCAAAATTTGGATTAGTGCAAAAACCAAGAAACAGGTTAATTTATCTTTAGTAATGAAAAATAATAATTATTAAGATTATCTCGTGATGTGGATGTTTTTTGAAAATATTATTGGTCTAAAGGCAATATAAATTACAAAGCCTAGTATATACACGAAAACGAAGTGGCTAAAATTGGAAACGCCCGAAAACGAACGCGCGAAATATTTAATGATTGTAATTGCCCGCTGCGTAAACCTAGCAGTGATATTCTATTTTCCGTAAGTGGTATTCGCTCGCATTGTGACGATATTTAACGATCATGTAACACCTCTGGCACGCCTCAGTTAGAAGCCGAACAATCCAGGTTCGACTGCTCGCTGATGCAAAAGCTTATTCAACATTAATAAAACACTTGTTGTTCTTTTGGAAACTTAATCAGACATTCACTCAAGTCGTTAAAAGTTAATCCTTTAAATAATTAATAATAATCAAGAACTTACTGGCTTTCCTTGCGGCCCTGGAGGCCCGAATAGACCTTGGGCTCCACGATTGCCCTACAATTATTAAATACATTGAAACCGTGTCAGCTTTTTGGTTACTCATATAATCCCTGTGGCCTTGGAGGCCCTAATATACCTTGGGCTCCACGATCGCCCCACAATGACTAATTACATCGGAACCAGGTGAGGTTTTTGGTTACTCATATCACTGTAATTCCTGTATTGATGACCACATTTGATACCCATTGTTATTGAGATAATACACTCACCAATATCGTATAAATGTGACATATTATCCTAATGAGCATGGCAAATGCTAAACAGACACTCCTGGGACGGTATAGTGATGATAATGTTTTTGGAAAGATATGGCGTCATTTAGGAATCATATAGGAAAGTAGATTGTCATGGTTGCTGGTACTAAATACACCATAATTGTGAAATATTATCCTAATGAGCATGGCAAATGCTAAACGGACACTCTTGGGACGGTATAGTGATGATAATGTTTGGCGTCATTTAGGTATCATATAGGAAAGTAGATTGTCATGGTTGCTGGTACTAAATACACCATAATTGCGAAATATTATCCTAATGAGCATGGCAAATGCTAAACAGACACTCCTGGGACGGTATAGTGATGATAATGTTTTTGGAAAGATATGGCGTCATTTAGGAATCATATAGGAAAGTAGATTGTCATGGTTGCTGGTACTAAATACACCATAAAATGTTCAAAATTAGACACAAAAGTTAAGTTTTAATATAAAATTCATCAAAACAATAGATTGAACCGATAGATTGTTCGGAATACTTATAACGCTGTTTTCGGCAGTTATCGTTTGTAAACTACATCGTAAACTGTGTTGTTCGTGTTCATATTGCAACGAAGTTTCGACTACTGCAAGCGTCATTCTTTTCAAAATGCATTGCTATTTCCTGAATCATCGGTCGGTGAACATAATGATGGGAATTTGGCAAACTAGCGACACCGAATGAATAGACTGTTAATGAATAGGTATATATTGTTTAATTTCTGGATATTATGTTAAAACTAGTGGATGACAGTGGGTGGTAGTTTTTGGTAGATCAGTTGGTGAATGTGGCTGCATTGAACGAATGTTTTTCTTTATTCGGTAATTATAATTTTAGTAAATTAAATTATGAGAGGCCAACTTCCTTTAGGTGTACTCACATTTTTTTCGATTTAGTTTGACTATATGTCAGTCATAAAAGAACCCAACGTTACATTTTTGGAGGTCGTACTGGGGAACTTACAGAGAACTGCGTGCAATCTTTCACAGAGAAGTGCGTGCATCGTCTAACTAGCTGCGCACTTAGTACCTACAATAGGACTTTGGATACCCACCCTGGTTGCTAACTATTTCTGAGACTTATGAAGGGGCTAACAGATCTGATTCCACACTAGAGTTGGGTGGCATAAAACAAGCCTTCCTTAAACTGGCCGATAACCAAGCCACTTTACTATCACATCTTAATGACAACAAAACTACTCAAGTTAGGTTTGATTCCTAAACTGACTTAATTGGGGCCGTCAACTCCCAAGTTAACCGAACAAACACTGAATCTCCTAACTATGGCTTAGAAATCGAACGACTCCACCGACGGCTAGACGGCTTCTTTCGAACTCAGACCGTGGTGGTGGTAATTATAGGCGACCATCCTGATTTACCGATTATAGCCGCATCAATTTTAGAAACAGGTCTCCAGCTACTGGAAATGTGCGGTGTGACTTTTGTTTCGAAACCATCACAGTTACACCTGTCCTAAAAACCTGATCGTAACTATGGGGGTTATAGTGAATTCAGAAACTATAGAGACCGCGGTAGGCAAGTCTATGGTAACACAAGCACGCGAGACTATCGGAATACGGCTAGACGAGATTACCGCGAACCTAGTATTCGAAATTATCCGCGCAGGTCGATTACACCGTCGAGAACGCCTTCTAGGGAGCGCGAACGCTCTTCCTCTGCACAGCGAAGATATGTAAATGCAATTCAAACTACTGAAAAATTAAAAACTGAAAATGACGCACTTAAAGATCAACTAGAAAGGCTTAAAGAAACTAAGTTCCCTTACTTTGTAAATCTAATCACACCGCTGCCTACGCTTGAGTTATGCACCTCTATGACTTTTCGCGCTCTTAAATTATGCACTATGATTACTATGGTATACTTATGGTTTTATTTATTAATATTCGCTTTCAGAGGTATCAGGTTTAAGATCGTAGGTATCAAAATAGTACATTATTTCAAACAGATAAAACTATGTGGTCAACACGAGAGGTCCTCAATGTAAACTACAGATGGTGTTGCTATGATTATTGTAAAACCTCAAATAATCTAATATTACAGTATGGGACTATGACCACGTTCGATGGGAAACTACTAACCACTCACCTAGGAGATATTTCCGCCTGCGACGTTAAACAATCTTATTGCGTAACTAATGAAGCTACTTATGTGTGGGGAAACTGTGCTTAATAAATGATTCTGTAGCTACCAGTATAAGTCCAAAGATATAGCAGAAATAGCTGGTAAGCACATTAAAGTAGATGAGGTGCAAGGCGCTTTTACACTAACTCCTACAATTCTTCAGAGCGAGGGTTCCATGACACATAATACTACGTATCTTAGTGAAGAAGGAGTTGCAATTAGGTTCTTAACTACCGAATTACCACAATAGTTAACGCAAAAACAAAATACAATTCTGAAACCTACCCCACTATCAAATGGCAATATATATTCTGCAAACTTTAAACTTAACTACTTAGAGAACAAACTTCTCGAGCTTGAAATCAAACGCTTCTCAGCAGTATGGCGAGAACTTTGCGCCAACCGACAACGACTACTTCATATCGTTCAACAACTACTAAAAATTGACCCAACTATAGCACTGAGAGCATTCTTACAGCGAGATGACATCTTCGCGCAAATTTCCGGCGAGGCTATACTTATTTATGAATGCATAGCTGCCAACATAACTAAAGTACACTGGGATCACAAATTAAATCACACTTGCTATGAATATGTTCCAGTTGAGTATAACGATAAACTTTGGCTTTTACTTCCAGGTACTCAGGACTTAGTACAGATTTCTGAAACAATACCATGTTCAGACGTAATATCAAGTATAGATAAAGTAGGTAAAACCTGGGTTATTGGCAAAAACTATAGCCATAAAACTTATGTAACAGAAACAGCAGTAGACCTAATCTGGACTCATAAGTGGCAACCTTTTTCTTTTACAACACCAGAACTTATTACAACTTGGAAGCCTGCATACACTAAACTACTGTGTCAAGCAGGCACTAGTGACACGCGATCCCGCCTTGCTATTGCTAGACTAGACCGTTTAATTAACTACACGGCCGCACTATCGTGCGATCCGGATGCTGTATACAATGTACTACAAGACACAGGTGATGGATTAGGTCACATTATTGAAGGGTACGGAGCCGCAGTAGGTCATGTAATAGGCGGCGTAGCCACGAGTGTAAGAGATTTGATTAATGGGTTATTAACTGGACCAGTCCAAGTTTTCATTGATATCGTTGTCATTTTAGCTTGCATAGGCCTTATGCTTGCGCTACTTTATTTCGCCTACAAATACAAACTATGTACTCGATTTACACCTACATTACGAAATTATTTAAGATATCCATATCGATTTACAATTACAAAAAAGACATTTACAAAAACCCAACATCATATAAATTAATTAAACTTGAAAATACTGAGACACATAATTTTCAGCAAGTACAACAAAGCATCACAAATATAAATGAAGATGAAATTATTGAAATGGATACTTGGCCGCCTAAGCCGATAGCGGGATTGGATGCTGGTACTTTTGTTATCCCTGTATCATTACTTGATACCAAAACATGGGCTCTATGGGACACAGGTTTCAGTCATACTATTGTATCTCATAGCACTTTTACTAAGTTAAAACGTCCAAAAACTTCACTCCCGGCTGTTCCAGTGAAAGAACGGGGGAAGAACTACGATTCCATTTTACTATGCTAATACATATCAAAATATGTACTAAAACTTTCGTACACGTGTTTACAATCGCGGATGACGACTGTTGCCCGTATGATTGCATACTTGGCGTCGACTTTCAGCGACGTCTTGGAAAAGTCACAGTGGATTTTCAAAACTATGAACTACAGCTACCAGGTACCAAAGTGAATATCGGAAAAACAAAATATCCCTACTCTGTCGCAGCTACTGAAACAGTAGTACTTCCATCAAAAGCTGAGGTTTATTTACCACAATGCCGCATAAGTTTAATACAAAATAAAACTGTAATCTTACAACCGCACTATAAAAACTTAGCAAAACGGTCACTAGAGACGTGTTCAATACTAACTAATGCAAATAACGGGTATGTTGATTTCTTAATAACTAACACCAAACCATGTAACACAGTCCTTTATAAAAATACACACTTAGCGGACGCCTTTGAACTTGACACGAACGAACGGTTAACGGCTATACATGACGTTATCGCTACTATTGAGGTAATCGACAACACAGGGAACGAAGAACTACTGAGATACCACACTTTGACAGTCAGCTACATAATAAAATAGTAACTTGTAGTCAACTGGATTTAGCTCAACAGCAGCAATTAACGTCCTAACTTACTAATTTTCGAGATGTTTTTGCGCAAACTAATCACGATTTAGGAAAAACTGAAATCGTTAAACATGGCATCAACACTCAAGGCGATGGTCCGGTGAAATGTAGACCATATCGCGTCTCAGAAGCTGAAAAACAACTTATAGATGAACACGTAGCTAAGATGGAAAAATCGGGGGTTATCGTACCATCGTGTTCTCCTTGGTCAAGTCCAGTAGTTTTGGTGCCTAAGAAAGATGGGACAACCAGATTTTGCATCGACTTTCGAGCACTTAACAAAATTACTAAACAAGATATTTATCCACTAACTAACTGTAACGACTTATTTGATGTTTTAGGAAAGGCCAATTACTTTACATCACTAGATCTAATGAGCGGGTATTGGCATGTGGCGATGAATGAGACAGATCAGTAAAAACAGCCTTTATCACTTACTCAGGGCTCTATGAATGGAAAGTTATGCCTTTTGGACTATGCAACGCTCTAGCAACCTACCAACGCCTTATGGAAAGGTATTACGTGGAATAAGTAGGAAATTATGTGTCTTCTATATCGACGATATACTTATCTTCTCAGAGAAATTCGCAGAACATTTAAATCATCTACAAGACATGTTTTCACGCTTGAGAAAGCATAACTTAAAACTAAAAATCACAAAAAGCGACTTTGTAAAGCAAGAAGTTTCATTTTTAGGCCACAAAGTAGGTAAAAATGGGCTCCAAGTGGACCCTAAGAAAATAAAATC